>CM035152.1:141595343-141785343 GCA_020205615.1 Panax quinquefolius
CTTACAAAAGCAATCAATTTGGCATGATGAGTAGTTAACCTTAAAATCACATCAAAAGCAAATATCTCTATAGAAATAAGGTTAACGGTAATGTGATAGTGCCAACTTGAATCAAGCAAGATTTTTAAACAACGGATGTAATGAAAGTTTCTCCTAATGGAGTCTCATGAGATAGGTCAAAGTTTAATTTCTCCGTAGTCGAGTTCAAACGTTGGCTGAAGTAAAGAGATAAAAGAATGGGTAGAACCAATATCTAGTAAGGTATATACTTCACAAGAATTTATAATTAACTAACTTTGTGCTAAACCGTTCGGGTTCCTCGCATTTTGACCGATCACAACAAACGCTCTTCCAGGAATCGTTGACTTTGACTTTTTCAGGGACGATCTTTTGAGTCACCGTCCCCATTGAACTAGGTTTTGCTCTTGTACAATCTCGAGCGATATGTCCTTCCTTTCCACAATTATAGCATACCTTGAACTGTTGTGGGCGGTTTGACCGATATGTCCCTCTTTTCCGCATTTGTAAGATATAATGGGTGGTGGTCGTTCTCCTCCCTTAAAACTAGTTGCTCTGTTGGCGGCGTCTTCACATGGTCGTTGTTGAATCTCCTCTTTTAAAATCTCCTCCGACTCGCTTCTTCTATTTTCATGGGCCACGATTACCACGAGGAGTGGTTACCGCCTTTGTCCAGTATTCTTCTTTCTCCGTTGGTTATCGTTATTCGATGATCGCTATCTTGGTATGATCCTGGTTATGGTCCCTCGGTTGAGCGTACTCGTTATCTCGCTTCTAACAAGCGAGCCCCGCTGACAACATCTGAATAGAGAAAATTTATGAGAAATGAGATCTTGGCGTATGTCGGAGTTTCAAACCTCTCGAAACATCCGCGTCATACGTTCCTCATTCTCCACCAAATGAGGTCTGAAACTGGATAACTCCATGAACTTCGCCTCGTCTTTGGGACCGTCATTGTTATTACCGCTCTAGTCTAATAAACTCCACTTCCTTCGTATAGCCGAATACTTTCGTGGAAGTACTTGTCATTGAGCTGCATTTCAAACGTCTCCCATGACATCTTTGAGTGCGAAATTTGGATGGGTACGCTTCCTGATTCCCCACGATGAATCGCCTCGCCACGGAACATAAAGGTGGCGAATGGAACTTCTGTTCCTCCGTGCATCCCAAGACATCGAATATCTTGGTAATTTGTTTGACCCACGTCTCGCCTTTAATCGGATCTGGCTTTCCCCAAGTCAGTGGTCCCAACTCTTTGAAGCGCTTGCGTTGTGACCACCCGTGAATTGCTATCATTTCCTCCTGTATTTTGAACACGAGTCTCCTCAAATGCGATTTTGTATGAAGCTGCAAAAAGCTTCTAAACATCCCCGTTCATCATCTCGCTTTCGATTGGTGTTGTTCACGGGAGGAACATTGCCCGACTGTTAGACGTTCTCCTCGTTGGTAAATCTGAGCATCTCCACGGTCTCATTTACTCCCATTAATATTCTCGATCGACATTCTCAAATCATCATAAAACAAGGGTTAATTAAGGAAATCAATATATCACATAATATCCCTATATCTTGACCAACTAACAAATAAGCTTAGGTAGGACACATTAGCGAAGGATTTACTCGTCTCTCCCTCCTAGTTCTATTCCCCGATCTCATGGAGATCATATCCATAAGCTCGATACCAATGTGACGCCCCAAAATAGGTATACACAACACCCATTACGAGTGCCAAATACATGGTACAAAAAAGCAAACTACAACTTCAATATTACAAATGTCGTGTGAAATACGACAATATATCTTAATGAGTTTAAATATAATATTGTCTTCTGAGACAATATCCACATGCAAATAAATTCCCATCATAATTATTGATTCATTATTTTACAAAAATGGTGAGGACTACTAAACAACTCTCTCAGAACCTTCATTTCCATACCCAGACTAGTACTCATTTTACATTCTCGCCTCCACGAGAAGAAAAATGGAACAACGAGGAAAAGGGTGAGCTCAACTAGCCCGATAAAGAATATTATGACTAAGATAATATACAACAAATTATCGTTAGTCTTCAACGAGGAAAAATCGATAGAATACTGATAGACAACAAGTTTCGGATCAATATTCGCGAATGAAATAATAATTCATAGAAGAGTTACGTAGAGAATGAAATCTACTATAATCTATGAATTTAACGGTCCATCATCAATATTTTATCCCAGTAACATCAATCAATATACATACGGAATCAAATATTCATCTTTGCACTACTGAGGCCAAAGATATTCATCGATTAGTCGTGTTCATTTAAACACTGTTCATCTTTGCACTCTGAGGCCAAAGATATTAATCAATCGGTCGTATTCATCTCGACACTGTTCATCTTTGCACTTCTGGGCAAAAGATATTCTTGAGAAATCATTCATCTTTGCACTCTGGGCCAAAGATATTCAATAATATCATCATTTAAGGCGAGGATGATGAAAAATATTTTTAAAGAAAGCGAATCCGGTGAAACAAAATGACAAGGATTAAGGATTAAGGATTCGTACTAGGTTTTATCCACATCCAAAAATACCTCAAAAATAATCATAGTGGTGTAAAATTCAAGAATGATCAAAACATGGATACAATCGAGTTAGTATCCGAATAGATATTTTAGAAAAAGAAGAAATTTTATTTTTTGGTGAATAGTCAGATATCGTGAATAGTGCCTTGATATCGTGAATAGTAATAACTCAGACACCAAAAGATAGAAATTTCACAAAAACATCTTCAACTTCATGAATAGTACTCGTGAATAGTAACTCGTGAATAGTAACTTCATGAATAGTAACTTCGTGAATAGTAACTCATGAATAGTAACTCATGAATAGTAACCCAGAGACATGAAAAAGTTCCAAATTTGATAAAAACTTCAGATCAACATTTCAAAGATAATGATATTGAAGAAATAATATCATTTGAGAAGAAAATAACATCCCTTACCTCGAAAGATCAAATCTTCTAGTTGAAACAGGATATAGGCTATGACTTGAACTTGCCTTAGCAAGTATAGCAATACTCAAAGTATACTCAAAATACTCACAAAGAGCGCTCGATAATATAGAGAGAAAACTTGATTTACGGTGTGTTTTCAATTCTAACTTAAGCACCTATTTATAGGAAATTGCTTAGAACACCAAAGCAGAAAATTTAATATAATATTAATATTTATTTTCCAAAACCTCATACGCTTTACACTTGCCAACTGAATTCAGCTCCTACACATGTTAAATGAGGCCACCTAACATTCTAAAAACGTTTTTCCTATTTTAAATATTTTAAACTTCCAAAAATTAATTATTTTGAACTTGAACTTGATAATTCATAATAAATAGCCCTTTCATCAGAAAATTCGAATCTCATGAGTTTTTATAGAAAATTCAATTCTCTACAACTTTGCAGAAGAAAGTTTTCCAAATTCCAAATAGAAATTGACCGAAATCCACAAACAGTGATTTTACAAATTTATAATCAAATTTGGTTAATAATTGTGTCCACCAACACACAAAACATGTGTTAAACATTTAATGCCACAAAAATACTCTTCCTCCTCATATACTCATATATCCCACATTCATTGTAAAAATATCACAAGTTAATATATTATTAAAATAATATATTTAAATGAATTATTTTATCGAAAAAGATAAAATATTAATTTTCAACAATTGTCACATTAAAATTTTCTCCATCTATTTCCACATAAAATCAATATTTTCCTCATCATATAAATCAATAATTAATTATTCACAAATAATATTACAGAATCACAATATTGACAATGAGGCGGTTTTCAGGAAGAGGGCTTTCAATAAGAATTTCTTCTTCTTGGCGCCTTGATTAGGTGACCAAACCTCTCCTTAGAGCAGAACTTTCTAGACATTGCCAATAATGTTATCTAATAATATTATTAGGATAATATGAATTATTGCTTCGATAATGAAAAATATCGTGTAATGACAATTATTGAAACAACAACAATATAAAATATCAACGCAAAGAATTATTGAATCGATAAAATAAAATCTTTGAGCAGTAATTATTGTAACCATTATTGAGTAGTGCCTTCTTACGTAAGAATCAATAATTGGTGCAAATACAGTGTATCTTCTTGTTCAACAACGGCGTATTAGTGTGTTTTAACCAACGGGTATTCCAACGAAGATACTTGAGTAACAACTACGCCAGTTATTTAAAAACAACTTATATTTGTCGTTTTTCTTCATCCAATCACTTTCAGTTATCTACACACACATGGCTGCTTGCCGTTGTCGTTAATACGAATATTCCCGACGCACGAATATTCCACGACCAAACGAATATTCCCAAGCGATAATGAATATTTTATAACCACTTGCTTAATTTGAAATATTTGCATATTTAACCCTTAACTATCCACATTAATCAAATCAACCCTTACTATTTCAAAATAATAAATAAAGGAAATTCCTTTTTATTTAAAAATTTCGGGGTCTTACATAATATATATTGATATACCACGGATAAGGAATGACATGCCAATGCTAGAATCAGTAAAGATAAAGTTGTCAAAATATTCCTCCATGAATGATTTGGGAAGAGTATCGTAATTGGGGATACAAATCTATATAGATAGATTTAAGAGGATGCTCGACTTAACCCAAGGAACGTATATTCATTTGATGCTAAAGTTGTTTAGTATGGAAAATTCTAAGAGATGTCTCATGTTGATGAGCCATGGAATGTATCTCTCTTAATAGTCCCCATAGACTCCTGAAAAGAGAGATCGCAAGAGTGACAATCATGTATACAATGAAATATACGAGACCTGATGTTGATCGGTCATATTCTGGAGAAGATCACTATAAGACTCAAGTTTTTCAAACAGACCAAGACGACAGAAAATTCACTTTAAGGTGAAGCGTTACCTTGAACGGTGGAGCAGTGAATTGGAAAGGTTCCAAACAGCAAAGAGTTGCTGGTTTAGTGATAAAGACAAAGTATGTAGCTGTAAATGAAGCTGCAAGTTGATTGTTTGGATAAAAGTTCATTAAAGAACTAGGAATAGTTCCTAAGTCTCATCTTGGATCTAAACATGTGTTATGGCACTTTCATTTGATTATAGGAATCATTGAAAGATGGGAAATCACTATAGAGATAGTGGACTCTCAAGAACAACATTACATTTCCATTTACTAAAGCTTATCCAACAGCAGGATAATCATCACTTAGTTAAGAAGGGTATGAGATACCATGGCGATTGGCTTTAGTGCAAGTGAGAGATTGAAAGTAGTATACACACAAGCCAATCATGTTTGATGATAAAGCATATACTTTGTAAAAATCTTATTCATTTATTAATAAAAAAATATTAATTTATTAAAGGCTTTTAATTATCTACATGATGTTATTTTATAATATGTGATTTTCCATGCAATTCTATGAAATGTTGACAATTTCCAAATCAATTTCCATGCAATTCTTACTAAATTCTATGAATTTTATCTAATTTGAAATCATTACAAGTATACACATTCTTACATTGTGATCACATAATTTATCCAGCTTTTCTATTCTACAACTGATTCAAACTCACAAATATATAGATTTTGAGAATTAAGTACCTTTGATGATCTTTTCTATTAGTAGTATTCTCCTTCTTCTTACTGTAATGACAAATTGCAAGAGGTTCCTTGGTTTTCTCTACTACTCTAATTCACTCTCTAAATTGAACTTAGCAAAAAATCTTACAGCTTAAATTTGTGAAGGGGAGCTCCTATATATAGCAAAGCTTTTACCCAATTGCTGGATTTTTCCCCAAGGATTGAACCAACTTGAATTTGAAGAAGCTATCAGATAAGAAAGTTTTAGTAGAAAGCTTCCATTGTTCCTATTCAGACCACAGCACCCCTAGCCATCATTCACAACTCTGATAATAAGCAATGTAGGGGGATGGACCATTGGCCTAATTGCGGCTGAAGCAAAAATGGAACTAAAAATATAGGACTAGTGTATATATTATTATTACTCCATATCAGTAAACTTATAAGGCTTACCCTCTCAAATTTGATGGGTTTAATATTGGGCCATTATTATTCTTCAATCAGTTGGGTTAGGATATAAATTAGTTGGGTACTAACAACCCATTACTCCATAAGACTTATTCTTCTAATTATACATTATGTCATAGTCATAATTAATATCAAATATTTATTTTCTTAAAATTAATTCTCTTCCATAATTCTAATTAAACCTTCAATTGGTCCATCATGAATTATTATGCCACAAAAGGCTCATTTCTTCCAAGCTTAACTAATTTACATAACTCATCTTATTTTCACAATATAGTCTTAAATAATGATTATTCTCATATATAATATTATTCTTAATATTTCATCTTATAATTTATGCATGATGAAATTTTATTGCATTAATTATTTATGTGATCACACAACACACATAATTGCACTTAACAAATAAATAATTAAAATAATAATAATAATAATTACTCATTAGTCCAACATATTACTTAATCATTTCTTTTAATTAATTTAATTAAGAAATTACTTATTCCATTATTATGTCACACTAGGCATATCTCATAAACTTAATTAAGGTCATCATCATTAGGGTTGTTCAACGAATTTGGTAATTTCAGTTTTTAAGGTGAACCGGACCGGTCCGAACCAGTTAATCCGGTACAAAATAAATCAATTTGGGACTGGTTCGGTAAGACAAAACTAATTTTTAAGATCTGCAGGTTAGATTACCAATTTCATAGAGTGCAGTACATAGCAGAATAGAACACATTATTATCTGGATACGAATCCCTTTTAAATAATTTTTTTACTTAACCTTGTAGAATTGGCTTAAAGTCTACTCTATTTATAAAATAGAAATAACTTAGCCTTGTAGAATTGGCTTAAAGTCTACTCTATTTTAAAAAAAAAAATAACACAAGAAAAGAATTAATAAAATATTTAGGACTTGATGAAATTTAAATTGGTGGTCTCCCCTATTTATAAAATAGAGGTAAGACTAGAGAACACAAATTAGACATTGTGGGATGTTGGTAAGACAAGAGAACCAAGTGAAGGTCAAGTCCCACATTGGTTAATTGGTAAAAATTTAAGGAAGTTTTTCTTATAAAATGAGTACCAAGGGAAGCCTTAATAGTTGGTGGTTTACAAGTTTCATATTGATTAAATTGGTAAAATTATAAAGAAATTAGATAAACAATTTTAATAAGAGAAGAGATTTGCTCCAAAGTCTAGAATAAAAGTCTACTCCAAAGTCTAGAATAATTGGTTGAGCAGGTTTTAAAATCAGGTTTTTTTAATGATGATTAAATAATTTTTTTTTCTTAAAAAAAATATCATTTAGATGATCTTAAATGTATATATAGTTATATACTCTATTAATTAATTAAATAGTTAATTAATTAATTGGATTTGTAAATCCTACATTGATTAATAAAATTTTAATGAAAATTTTCTTATAAAAGACTAACAAGTGAAGGCCTTAATACTTGGTGGTATCCAAGTTCCATATTGGTTAATTTATAAAAGTCTAAGAAAGTTTTCCTATAAAAAAACTATCAAGTGAGATCTTAATAGCCAAGTCCTACATTGGTTAATTTATAAAAGTCTAAAGAATTTTTTCTTATAAAAAGACTACCTAGTGTGATCTTAATAGCCAAGTCCCACATTGGTTAGTTAGTAAAAGTCTAAGAAAGTTTTTCCTTATAAAAAGACTTTTTGCTTATAGAACGCTGGTACAAGTCTTGGACTCTACCTTGGGTCGAATTTTAAGGCTGGTACAAGTCTTGGGTTGTTTTACCTTGGGCCAAATTTTGGCGTAAAAGTAAGTCTTGGGCTACTCTTTCTTGGGCTGAATTTTGGTTAAAATTGGGATGAATTTTGGCTTAAAGATGGGGCCGGTTCAAGCATGGTAAAAATCGGTATCGATCTAGTATTAGACTGGCTAATCGGTCTGGTATACTGGTTTAATCGACACCGATATCGGTACCCTATTTTGGGTACTTTCGATATTCGATTCGGACAGTTTCGGTTCGGTATTTTATCGGTGAACACCCCTAATCATAATTGCTTCTTCATTTCTTACTTATCACATATTTAATTCGATTTAAATTGAATTACCATATTTTAAGACACACATAAATATATATGTATTCACATAAATATTCAAACATCTTTATTTTTAATACTAATATTATTTATAAATTTCACAGATATTACATCGTCAATATTATTTTGACATTATTAACAATCCAAAATTAGCTCATTATTAATTGATCATGTGATAATAATAATAATAATATTATGTAAATTTTAAATTTAATATTATATATAGTACCTCTTCGAATATTCCCTTAAAAAATAGTACCTTTTCAAATAGGTACATAAATTTATTTAAATTAAGACATTAAACTATTGATATTCCCTTAAAAAATACTCCCTCCGTCCCATAGTTATAGGCTGGTTTTCTATTTTAGGATGTCCTAATATATAGGCTACTTACTATTTATAAAATTTAGTTGGTTCACTATTTTACTTTTATGCCCTTATAATAAATATTCAACCATTACTCTTTTTTTGAAGAAACAACATTCAACGTCATTATTTTTATCACCACATTTAATGTTGTTGTATTCTCAATAAAAGAATTCAACTTTTTAGGCTCAATAAATGAATTTGGAATAACATAAACGTTTTGTGATTGGTTGAAAGTTTATGTAGATTAAAAATTTCATATTTGGTTAAAGTTCTATTTTAATGGTCAGTACACGTTGATCAATTAAGTTGAGAGTTTCAGTGTGATAAGTAAGGAGTAATTAACTTATTCATTAATTCCATATTAAGGGGTATATGTGGAAAATTCTTGTTAAAAATTGCCACTTAAACTGATTTTCTTAAACTATGTGCCAAAAAAAATCAACCTATAACTATGGGACGGAGGGAGTAGTACCTTTTCAAATAGGTACACAAATTTGGGTAAATTAAGACATTAAACCATTGAAAGAATAAAGATACCTAAGTGTAAGACCCTGAATTTTATGAAATAAAACTATTCAATTTTTTTTTATAAATATTATTTAAATAGTAAGATGATAATTTAATAAATGCTATAGTTATGAGTGATATGTGCAAATTTTACAAAGTAAAAAAGTTGTCATAAAATATTCGTTGTGATGGGGAATATTCATTTGGTTGGAGAATATTCTTTTTGTCGAAGAAAATTCGTACGACGGCGCAATCATTGGTGGACCCCATAACTGAATAATTATTGAATATAGAAAGTGACAAAAATAATGGCAAAATTTTTACCGTTAAATTATTGAAATATCCAGTAATAAAAGTACAGTAATACGCATTGTTGCATAGAAGCACATGGTATTGCATAATATCTCTAATTATTGATGCTTACGTAAGAAGTCATTCAGTTTCATTCAATAATTGCCACAGTAGTTGCTGCATAGTATCTCATATTATTGATTCAATTATTGTCTCACTATCATCTGTATTATATTTTATATTATTAAATCAATAATTGACACGACACAGTTATTCATATTATTATTTGCATTATTGACAATGTTTAAAAATTTATGTCGATAAAAGGGGTTAAGTTATTTAATTGCGCGCCAATAAGGAGAAATCCTTATCAGAAAGCCCAATCTTTCCTCAGAACGATCTGGTTGTCAATATTGTGAGTTATAATATTAATGATGAATAATCGTTAAAAGATTAAAATGTGTTGATTGAAGATAAGTGAATTGTGGTAAATATTTATTCAATTTTTGATATAAATAGTGGGGTTTGTCTTGAGACATTTGTTGTAAGTTTGGTTTATTCTATGGTACCCATAGGTCATCATCTAAGAGTCACTTTTGCCAATAGTACTTGCCTTTACCAGACGTCAAATCACTTGTCCTTTCACATTACAAGCGTTAAACCACTTGCCTTTTCACATTACAGGTGTCAAACCACTTGTCCTTTCATATTATCAGGCGTCAAGCCACTTGCCTCTTCACATTGCAAGGGCCAAACTATAATTCTTCTATAAATAGAAGCTCATTTATTCCTTCATTCTTACCAATTCACTAAAGCTACAATTCACTAAAGTTATAGAGAGAGAAACTATAGAGAGAGAATAAGAGAGAAAGAAGAAGAGTATTCTGCTACTACACTATTGCAGTATTTAATCTCCTACTATGGTAAGTGGTATTATTTCTTTCGTATTCGTAAATGATGTTATTTTCTTTCAATACTCGTAAGGGTTGTCATTCTATTTTTTATTAATCTGTGGGAATAACATGTCTACGCGGACAACCGCATGCCTGGTGAATAACCTTTTGTATTCAATTATTATTAAGTTGTGAAAATGATCCGTTTACGCAGATTACCGCATAACGGGTGAAAATTTGTTTGCAGTTTTTTGTATTATTTCATTTCATATTCCTAAATTTAAACTTACTATTGCTTCTATAATTTCTGAAATGATTAGAAATTCCTTGATGTTTGTGTTTCATCTAATATCATTTCACTGAATATTGGTTTGAACTCTCTTATTAAAATTTTAATCTTTTCATGTCGAGGTACTATTCATTCGAGGTACTATTCATGAGTACTATTCATAATAGAATTTAATTTTCTTTTCTTTGTCCAAGTTATCTTTTATAAATCCTATTCTCGAAATTGAATTCATATTTTGATCTTCATGTTAACAATTTAGACATCCTTGAACTCTGAATAAATTGAATTATAAATCTCTAATATTCATTCTTAATCTCACTTGATTCATTCTTTATATCATTGTTATAATCCTCAGACTTAAATTTGTGCTATAAAGTTATCTTTGGCCCGTAGTGCAAAGATGAACTGTTGATTGATATGATTATGACCAAGAATTGTGTATTGGTATAATCATGATCATTGGTGTTACAGTTGTATGTCTTTGGCCCGTAGTGCAAAGATGAACTGTTGATTATTGGTTTTACAGTTGTATATCTTTGGCCCGTAGGGCAAATATGGACTAGTGATTATTGATTTTAAAGTTGTATGTCTTTAACCCATAGTGCAAAGATGTTTTGTTGATTATTGGTTTTACAGTTGAACATCTTTGGCCTGTGGTGCAAAGATAGACAATTGATTGGTATGATCATGACCATTGATATTACAATTGAATATCTTTGGCCCGTAGTGCAAAGATAGACAATTAATTGGTATGATCATGATCATTGTTGTTACATTTGAATGTCTTTGGTATAGGGTGTAAAGACGATAAGATTATTGAGTGTCTTTAGCCCTTGTGGCAAGGACATTGAGTGAAAATTTTATTAAGCCTTTGTGACAAGGAGAAACCGTTGATTTACATTATTATAAACATGAATTGTGAATTTAATTATAATCTTTAGTGGTTCAGGTAAAGACGGGTGATGAAAGTTCTCTTTATCTTGGGTACAACAAAGAACTGTTGATGGATATTATAGGAATGAAATATTAATGATGGACTTTTAATTTAAAGGAGATAGTTGACATTATGTTCTACTTGACTCTTTTAATGGATTGTTGATTCCGCTGCAATTATGGTTGAACACTTTTATCATCTACTATATGTTCTAAATATCTAATTTATTACTGATGAATGATATTGATAATTTGATTATCTTTAGTCATAATATTCTTTACTGGGCTATTTGTACTCACCTTTTTGCTTCACAATTCCTTTTCAGGTAATAAGAGTGTAGCTGGGACGAGTGGAGATAACAGGGGAATAGAGTGATGGTCTATGACTATTGAATTTTACATTATAAAATAACATGACAATATATAATTGTATTGAGGACTTAAAATGTGTGTGGCGTATTTTATACGTCATTTAATAGTTAATTTTGGTGAACAACAATAGGGTGATGAGAACCCAATTTTGAAAGCATTAAAAATGTACCCCACTAGATTGAGGAGGACAAAATTGTATTGAGAGCTTAAATTGTGCAATGCCACTATCATACATGATGTTTAACCACATACAAATTAGTGTTA
Source organism: Panax quinquefolius (assembly GCA_020205615.1). Taxonomy (NCBI): domain Eukaryota; kingdom Viridiplantae; phylum Streptophyta; class Magnoliopsida; order Apiales; family Araliaceae; genus Panax; species Panax quinquefolius. The sequence continues at coordinate 141,607,450 of CM035152.1, forward strand.
TCATAAGATATGGTTGTGCACATCCACTTGCTGATTATATCTATGAGCACTACTTATATAATCTTGGAGTATGGTTGGAATATAATTCTGATCAGTTTGAGACAATGGAGATAATTATATGGAAAAAAGATACACACCATTGGAATGAACATGATAATAATCTTCTCGTTCTTCTTTGGGGTCTATTGGGTCAACTAAGGTTAATCCTCACGTCCCATGATATCTATTATAACTTAGATGCATGGTCTCCCATGTATGAAAGCTTCCTTGAGCATTTTCCTAATATTTTAATTCCTAAAATAATTATCGACTGTACCTTTATGTAAAGTATTATTGGTTTGGAGTATGAGTACTGTCATTTGTATTGAAACTCATAACTTATGTGTTGTTTGCACGATAGTTTAATAATTATAAATTGAAAGATTTGTATTTAAATTCTGTAGTGTATATTTGGTGATCCAGAATGGGTTGTATGGACCTATTTTGGGGCGTCACATAAGAGTTTAGGGCTCTCCATAAATTTATAGGGGAGTGTCTAAACATAACTTATTAATAGAAACAAATAAAAAAAAAGACTATTTTTATATTAAAAAAGATTAAAAATCTTATTTCATCCGTCCCATAATATATGATGTTTTAGAGTTGTATACAAAAATTAAAAAATGATTGTATAATATTAAATATATAATATCAATTGTCTTTAATACCCTTAAATTTTTATAATTGTCATATTTATCTCATTTTCTGTCTCATCTTTAATATTTTTTCATGAGATGTAATTTTGGAAATATTGTAATTAATTCTTCTAGATTTTTTTTTATTTTTAAATTGACTATAATAGGTAAGCAATGACTTATTTACAGAGTTAAAGAATGGTTAGTATGAAGTTAACTTTCGTCAATTGACAAATATAATGTTGACACGTAGGGCGGACAATAATCTTTCTCTGCGTATCAATACAATATTGGTCAATTAATCAACTTACCATGAACTGTAGTTCATAATAACCAGATCCCATACTTAAAACAGTTTTGCAAAAAGACTCTAAATTACAATTAGAGTAATTTAGGGTAGTAGTTGTCTCTTTCTCCTCCGTAAATAAGTAATCCTCATTCCTCATAATTCTCCATATCCAAATCTTCCTTTCTTTAACAAATTTGTTCTTCATATCTTTCTATATCAGAAACAACTTTCTTTTCTTTTCTTTCCATTTCCTTCCTTTCGTCTCCCCCATCTCAGAAACAGAGTACTTCCTACTTTTATTATTCTCAGAAACAGAGTACTTCATAATTTTCTAAATGGTAGATTTATTTTTGTCTGATCATAATAAATGTATTAATATCTCTATCCCTTTAATCATTTTTTTTTAATTTTGTTTTTCTGTGTTTTTTCAGGCTATTGAAACTGGAAGTGTCAGATATGAAGAGGTATGTATTGCATAATTTTATTTGTATATCCACTGCTATATATATATATATATGCATGTAGTTATTCCTTAATGAATCAATCATGTGTGACCCTTCTAAAGGTTTTTTCTGATTTTAAATGTTTATGCAGGAATTCATATTGAATTCGCGAGGAATGAAGCTTTTTACTTGTAGATGGCTACCTAATTCTGAACCAAAAGCTTTAATCTTTCTCTGCCATGGTTATGCCATGGAGTGCAGCATCTCCATGAGAGGTAAATATCCATCTATTCACACACACACACACACACACACACACATATATATATATATATATATAAACAGTACATGAGGAATATATTAACAAGGAGAGGATTGAAACTGCAGATGCAGGGACTAGACTTGCAAAGGCAGGATTTGCTGTTTATGGTATGGACTACGAAGGCCATGGAAAGTCATCTGGGCTGCAGGGTTTGGTCGCAAATTTTGATGATCTGGTTACAGATTGTTCTGATCATTTTACCAGCATTTGTGGTAAAAAAATCATTATTTTCTTCTCATAATCATATCTGTTATTTATTATTGATTGATATATTCATGAAAAAAGAAGTAATTTTAGGATCTTGACTTTTATTTTTATTTTTTTGAATTTTGAATTTTCCCCTACAATTATGGCTTCTGTATAATTTTAGTATTGTTTGACTATAATACCATGTTCATAGGACTATAACTTTGATTTTTTCTTCCTGGGGGGAGGCAGAGTCCTCTTTCCATAAATCCGGTTACCACGAAGTTAACTTGATAGTAAGTTTTTTAATTGATCAATACTGTGCTGACACACAAAAAAAAAGATCACCTCCCGACTTGCATGTTAAGAATCATTCTTTTTCCATAATTAAAACATTTGGCAAAAAAAAGAAATAATCTTTTTTTTTCAGTATAAAAGTAATTAATTAATTTATGGCTTAAACTTTAATTATTATATTGTGCAGAAAGGAAGGGAAACTCAAAGAAGTTGAGAATTTTAATGGGAGAATCAATGGGAGGAGCAATGACTCTCCTTCTACACAGGAAAAAGCCAGCCTATTGGGATGGTGCAGTCTTGGTTGCTCCCATGTGCAAGGTCATACTCTTTGTTTTATTTTAATATGCAAAAAAGAAAGGAATTTTAATATACAAACAAATCAGTTATGGAACATGATCTCACACCCCGTGTGATCCGACGGTTCTAAGATGTGCTATCTATTTTTAGGCGCAATCATTTCCTTAGCAGCATTTTTGGAATAATTTACACAAAGAATACATGGAAAAGAAAAAAAATCTAAATAAGTTGATGTAGAATTTCTGAAAGGGTGATTTAGGGCATGTTTGGGAACTACTTATTTTAAATGATTTATAAGTTAAAATATAAGTTGACTGATAAGTTATTTTAAGTTATGAATTATATGTAAATGCGTTCGGTATTAATTTAATTTATAAGTCAAAAATTAAGTTATGGAAAAATTATTAAAAATGACATGAATAAAAAGAGGACAAAATAGATATTACATTTGATCAAACTAACTTATTTTAAAATGATTTATTAGTCATTATAAAATAAGTCACAAATACTTATTTATTTTGACTTAAAACTTATCTTATCAGTAGAAAAATAAGTCATTTCCGAACAAGAAATATTTAACCAATGACAAACCAACTTATAAGTCATTCCCGAACAGGCTCTAAAGAGGTTTTTGCATTTCAAGAACTACCAAAAGGGAGTTGAAAACCAAGCAATTTTATTCCATTTATATGTAGACTAATTTTATATCGAACATGGACTACGACTAACATGAAACTATAAGCGATGAAATAGAATAATAATATGTGAATCTCTTTTTAACACCCTTCTATCCACATGTATCGGCACATATATCTATATTTAATAACAATATAAATATGTCGTCACATATAGTAATACAAATTTATCTCGCAAAATGAAGTATTTTTTGTGAATATAATTGGTACTTGTTGAAATCTTCTTGGCCTGATCAGTACAAAAGTGGTTAGCATAAAGTGAACTTCATGATAAGTTTCTTACGTTATTTATCTGATGAATCACCCTCCCAATGCAGCGTATTACACAAGATTTGTATTGGACATAAAATGAACTTACTTCATGTTAACCGGATCCGATTAGTACATTTATGTTGACATCTTAACATAATTTTGATGTCTAAATATTCAGATTGCAGATGATATAAAGCCAAGTCCAATTGCAATCAGTGTTTTGACCAAGCTTACCCGGGTAATTCCAACATGGAAAATAGTCCCAGGTCCAGATATTATTGATGTTGCCTTCAGAGATCCTGCAGTAAGAAAAGAGGTAAAATACTAACATGCTCTATAAAATCTTTCCCTGAAACTGTAAAAAGAAAATTTGAAAAAAAAAAAATACATAAAACGACTAAATAAAACTAATTAGTTTTCTTTTTATTATGTCAGATTCGATCCAATCCTTATTGCTACAAAGGGCGCCCTCGTCTTCAAACTGGTTATCAACTATTTAGTGTCAGCATGGATCTTGAAAAAAGACTTGAAGAGGTTAATAATAGTCTCTTCTTCTTCTTCTTTTTTTTAATTCTAATTCTTGATTATTTTAATGCTCAACTCACCCATGTAAGATGAATCAAACAGTTCGGACTTGATTCGTACTCGCTTGACTAAAAGTTCAATTCGAGCTCGACTCGAAATATAAATGATTCAAATATGAACAAATTTTAAACTTTTTCAAATTATAATTTTTTATTGATATTCGGATCATATTAACTCGAAAAATTTAAACTGTTTGGGTTCGATTCGAGATCGGGCTCGACTCGGTAATTAAACGAATCTCAATCAAACCTTATTTCATACTCGATAAATTTTGTCTCAATACTCGGTTCGACTCAGTTCATTTACACCCCTACACTTATGTATTGTCTTATTAATTTAATCAGGTTTCATTACCTTTCCTTGTTGTCCATGGCGGAGACGACAAAGTGACTGATCCAGCAGTGAGCAAACTTCTGTACGAAAAGGCTTCCAGTTCAGACAAGACCTTCAAGTTGTACCCTGGAATGTGGCACGCTCTAACTTATGGAGAAACAGTTGAGAATACAGACACTGTATTTTCAGATATTATCAAATGGTTAGACCAGAAAGAAGCCTTAGGCAATGCAAGACTAGAAAGAGAACTGAAATTCGGGAACGATCCTTTTGACACGGCAAGCTCCAGTCAGGGGAGAAGCTAGGTGTAGTACTGTGTAGGGTCTCTATATATATATATATATATATATATATATATATATATATGATGTAATAGATTTTTTGTGAGTGTAATTTAGTAATTTGACCCCAATAAAGTGAGTACTGAAGAAACTTCATAATAGAGGTACCGGAAACGAGGAGAAAGTCTTGAAATCGATATTTGGTGCAACTTCTAGAGAGTTCTTGCACTCCGTGGACGACTGGACGGTGTAGTCCATAATCAAATTGGTAAAATTTCCTAATATTTATCTTGTTTTCAGCTGGAATTTGATGGATTAGTTGTTTCACTTTGTGGGTTTTGGTCGTTGTTATTTCTCAGTCGGGTTGGATGTGATTTTATATTTTAGTTAATGGGTTTTGGTTTTGGACAGTGGCAGTGATTGTTTGATTTGTTTCTTTATCAAATCTATAGGTTAGAACTTGAAATTTGGAACTAGGAAAGAGCTAGGGAAACAAAAAACAAAAATAGAAAAAGAATTCTTATTGAATACAGAATACTAGTAAAATATAAGTAGTATACTTTTTTAAAGCATAATTATCAATAATTTTATGTTTGGAACTTGGGAGATAGGAGAGAAAATATGAGGAAATGAAATATGAAACTTTATTCACTTTAATGATATAGTTACAATTTTTTGAAGTATAAATTGTGAAAGAATTTATTTTTAGAAACACTTTCATAACAAGAATAAAATGCACTGCAACTACTTAAAGAAATGTAGTTGGTTAATATCAGTATATATATTTGAGTGTTTATATTTCCATGAAATGAAAATCCCAGAAAGATTATCTAAATGAAAACCCCAATAGTCAGTATTTTGTTTTTTGTTGTAATTAAGTTCGTATCTTTAAACAGCCAATAAGTCAAATATCTATGGACAAATTTGTATTCAAAAAAGCTTTTGCATTTGAAGAATCGTGTTTTAATAAAAATAAAAAAAAGAATGATGATAACGTAGATTTGGGAAATCTTGAAGCAGACCCCGAGTTGCGAAAGAAATATCAAAGTATCATTCTAATATTCAAGATGAAGTAAGAAGAGCATTCATACTAAAGGGTCCTAGCCTCTCAAACATAACTTCCCACATACACAAATCGGGGGATACTTACGTAGATTTAATCCTTCTTGGTTTAAAGAATATGGAAATTGGTTTGAGTATAGCATAGTTATTGATGCAGCATTTTGATTATGTTGCTATCCATTTAGACCGGACACTAGAAAACAAGCATGTGGTGATTCTTTCAGTAATAATGGCTTCACAACATGAAACAAGAAAGAGAGATTTGATATTCATGTTAGAGGACCTAATAGTGCTCATAACCAAGCATGGAGTAAATGTCAAGATTTAATGAAACCAAAGCAAAACATTTAGAATATTTTTATTAAACAATCTGAACAAACGAGACTTGAATATTGAATTCGCTTAAATGCATCACTTGATTGCATAAAATTTCTTTTGCGTCAAGGGTCATCCTTTCGTGGTCATGATGAAGATGAGGATTCAAGTAATAGAGGAAATTTCTTACAGCTTCTACAATTTCTTGTTGATCACAATGAAAGTATCAACAATATTGTGTTGAAAAATGCTCCAAAAAATCTAAAATTGGTGTCAAGTGATATTCACAAAGATATTATAAATTGTGATGCATTATAAACTACTATTGTTATCATTAGTGATATTGGAGATGATGTGTTTGCAATATTAGTTGATGAGTCTCGTGATATTTTAATCAAAGAACAGATGGCCATAGCTTTACGCTATGTGGATAGAAAGAGATGTGATGTTGAACATTTTGTTGGTATAGTTCATATTACTAGTACCACTGCTTCATTCTTAAAGAAGCAATTGAGACCTTTTTCTCAAGTCACAGACTAAGTTTATTAAGACTACGTGGTTGAGGGTACGATGGAGCTAGTAATATGCGAGGTGAATTTAATGGTCTCAAAATTTTAATCATGAATTAAAATCCTTTTGCATTTTATGTCCATTGTTTTGCTCATCGACTCAAATTAACTATTGTAGTTGTTGCTAGTAAGCATAAACACATTGCATGATTTTTTAACAAGGTTTCTAAGTTGTTAAATGTGGTTGGAGCTTCATGCAAGCGTCGAGATAGTCTTCGAGAGAAAGAAACTACTAGAGTCGGGGAAGCATTGATGAATAATGAATTTCAAAGTGGGAAATGCTTACATCAAGAAACTAGTCTTAAACGGGCAGGTGACACACGTTGGGGATCACATTATGAGACACTTTTGAACTTGATTCTTATGTTTTTCTTAGTGATCGATGTACTTGAGGAGGTTTCAGATGATGATTTAGTATACCAACAAAAAAGTATTGCTTTTGGTTTATTATAGTCATTGCAATCATTTAGTTTTGCATTTGATCTAATATCGTTGAGAAAGATATTGGGGATTACAAATGAATTATCACAAGCATTGAAAAGAAAGGATCAAGACATTGTAAATGCTATGGAATTAGTTAAAGTGTCTAAGCAACTATTGAATGCTATAAGAGATGAGGGATGAGAGAAGCTACTTGATGAAGTTTGTTTATTTTGCAACAAACACAAAATTGACATTATAGATATGAATGTTTTAATATGATAGTCAACTAGATAATTACATTTTTAATATGCGAACAAATCAAGAGTTTTTGGAAGTTCAAGGGATTAGCGGTCTTGCAAGAAAGCTTGTAGGTACTAAGAAACATGTTGTATTTTCTTTGGTATATCGACTTCTAAAGTTGGCATTAAAGAAATTTTGTTGCGATGAAGATAATTAAGAGTAGGTTGCACAATTCCATAGAAGATTAACTGATGAATGATTGCTTGATTACATACATCGAGAAGGATGTATTTGATTGCATTGACAATGAAAGTATTATGCAACGATTTCAACGAATGAAAATACGCAGAGGACAATTGTAATTATTATATTATACTAGTTATTTTTTGTGATTAAGTTTGAAGGCTACAATATTGACATATATTATATTTTTTTGGTTATATATTTGAGTCGTTTTGTGTTACTATAATTATCAATTTTAATTTATTTCTTGACACTCTAATAATTGACCTTACTGCCAATAATTTCTGGCTTTGCCACTGGGCCTGCAGAAAAAAAGTACTTGAAGCCTAATACAAATCAAATCTAATTCTTCTATAGCAGTGACATAGTTTATGTAAATAGCCTAATACAATGTCAATGTGTTATCGTTATGAAACCGAAAATGATTTGTATGTCAGTTAATTTTATGTTGAATGTATATTATGATTAACATTGAACTGTTACAAAATAGAACAATAATATGTTATGTGATTCTGTTTTTTATACCCTCATATTTCATGCGTTCACATACGTCATCAGTCGATCGATATTTAATATCGACATGCATTTCTTATGAAACACTTTTGAACTTAATTCTTATGTTGATCTCCTCAGTGATTGATGTACTTGAGGAGGTTTCAGCAAAATTATATTACTTTTGGTTTATTATAATCATTGCAATTATTTAGTTTTGCATTTGATCTAATATTGATGAAAAAGATAGTGGGAATTCCAAATGAATTATCACAAGCATTGCAAAGACAAGACATTGTAAGAGCATTCACAACAGTTTCCCTAATAAACTCTTTATCCCCAACTTTGAAGAATATATGAACAAATCATTATTCAACAGTTTTCTTATCCTTATTTAACTCTCTATTTTAATCTCTATATAAGATTTTACTCATCAAGCTGAGGGAGTCAAAAGACCATTCTCTATATTGCTAGGTTTGTAATATTCAAGAACGCAATCAAATTGCAAAATTATGCGGAAACGTGTAAAAATCAGAGTTTAAAATTTTTACAAACCATATACCCGGATCACCCTTTATGCACAATTATTAATTAAACGAAAAGATAAAGAATAAAATCATACCCTTGAAGATCGAGCTTCCTCAGGTACAAGTTCACCTCCAAATCCTTTCGCGTTCAACTTGAATCCACCGGGTTTGTTCCTTCCTTTGATCAACGTTAGCCACCCAAGTGTTTGGCCTCTAGAGGTGATCCACCAAGAAAGAATAAGAATTCAAGAAGATGGGTGGTTGGCTAAACCCTAATTTTCTATCTCTATAGAAAAGGCGTACTCTCCCACAAATTGGAATTATTACGTACTTGTAAAAGTCAACAACCACCTCACCCATAATAAGACTCCTCTTATTTATAGATGTGGGCAACCCACCTTAACAATTAAGGAATTGGGATTTATTTAATTAATTAAATTCTTTTAATTAATTAAGCTCCCTAATCTTATTAGGGATAATTAATTAAACTCCTTTAACTAATTTTCCTTCCTAATCCAATTAGGAATAAATGAGAGTACTTATATTAAATTAATTCCTAAACTCTTTATGAATTAAAATAATAATAATTGTAATAATATTAATAAGACTCTCTTATTAATTTATATTTAATATTTCTAAAATATTAAATAATAAATATTAAGCTATTTAATTTATTCTATCACCATAGATTAAATTAAATATACTTAATATATTATTACGATTATGCCATTAACTTCTTAAATAATTATTCTTCTTTTTTTATGGTGTGACCCTTTAGGTTCTCCATATTAAACCTAGGTTGTGAATAAATCAATTAGAATAATTCTAATCATATTTAAATAAATAAATTAAATAATTAATTTATTTAAATAAATAATATTTATTCTACAATAGGGATAAGCCTCCCTAGCGATCAACGACTTTTCAGATAATATAGATTTCAACATTAATCATTAAAGAACCTTTGAGTAAATAGTTACCGTACAATTCAATCCTTCCACCATATAATGTCCCAATTAAATATAAGACATGAAATTTCTGTCAAGTCTTATTTTATTTAATTATATGTATTTCGATCCTTAAATGCACAACACCAAATAATACAAATTAGAAACTCCTTTCTAATTTCATTCTGCCTTGGCCAAGGACTACTGGGTTGTCATTTATCGAATCACATAGGACATTTCTCTTCTTTTAATAGAAGTGGTAGATTCTTTATTGATCATACATTATCTCCATGTACAACTTATTATACCCAAGCATACCGTTTGATATACCCTAAGGGTCTTAAGGAATAAGTCAAAGTATAACTCATTATACACAAGATACTATGATGATCTCAAGTCCAAGGATCACTTCAGACTACTATCACTACAGAATTCCTATTGATGACACAAGTAAAACTCCATTAGGTATTCCTTAGCGAGCCACGCGTCAATTGAACTTATTCTCTAATAAGCACCTACATACTTGCTTTAGTGTCTCCACACAAATGATCATGAGATCAATCATCCTCATCCAATGAAAGCAAGCAACGATGTACCAATCTATCCGGATTCACTAATCCCCAATTTAGTAATCCAATGATTGGAAACTATTTTAGTTTTAGCTTTCTAAGAATTTAGATCTCATTAGAATGATCATCATCATTATTCTAAAAGCATTGCTTAAAACTATGGGTTTATCACATATTATAAAAACAACATCATGTAGATAATTAAAAGCCTTTAATAAATTAATACTTTTTATTAATAAATGAATAAGATTGTTACAAAGTATATGCTTTATCATCAAACATGATTGGCTTGTGTGCATACTACTTTCAATCTCCCACTTGCACTAAAGCCAATCGTCATTGTATCTCATACTCTTCTTTCTCTAAGTGACGATTATCCCGTTGTTGGATAAGCTTTAGTTAATGGATATGTAATGTTGTTCATGAGAGTCCACTATCTTTATAGTGATTTCCCATCTTTCAATGATTCTAATAATCAAATGAAAGTGCCACAACACATGTTTAGATCCAAGATGAGACTTAGGAACTATTCCTAGTTTACGTAATGAATTTTAATCCAAACAATCAACTCATAGACTTCATTTATAGCTATATACTTTGTCTTTATCACTAAACCAAAGAACTCTTTGTTGTTTGGAACATTTTCAATTCACTACACCCTTTGTTCAAGGTAACCCTTTACCTTAAAGTTGATTTTTCGTCGTCTTGGTCTGTTCGAAAAACTTGAGTGCATTAAGCCCTCTAGTTTTAATTTAGACCCACCATGAATATGATCACATCCTTAGTGCTTGGGTTAAGCACTTTTAAGATGTTTTCATCGACTCATAGTGAACTTCTCCATAATATGACTGATCAACATCAGGTCTCGTACATTTCATTGCATACATGATTGTCACTCATGCGACCTCTCTTTTATGGAGTCTGTGGGGACTATTAAGAGAGATACACTCCATAGCTCATCGACATGAGACATCTCTTGGAGTTTGCCATGCTAAACGACTTTAGCATCAAATGAATATACGTTCCTTGGGTTAAGTTGAGCATCCTTTTAAATCTATCTATATAGATTTTATCCCCAATTAAGATACTCTTCCCAAATCATTCGTGGAGGAATGTTTAGACAACTTTATCTTTACTGATTGTAGCATTGGTATGTCATTCCTTATCCGTAGTATATCAACATATAGTACTAGGAATGTCACGATGCTCCCACTGACCCTTTTGTACACACTAGGTTCATTCTTATTTTTGATAAAATCAAACTCTTTTGATTGCCTCATCAAAACGAATGTTCCATATTTGAGAAACTTGCTTCAATCCATTTCTCTGAGTGTCTATAACACTTACCTCATCGTATGTAACTGGATCATCATCTTCTATGATGCGTACCTCATCATCATCATCCATGATGAATCCATACCTCCTAGGTATCTTGCATTATTCGGTTATGATTCGGTTGTGGTACAATAGGTCTATCTACAGGTTCCTCTTATTTGATTTATAGTGTTTTGTGGTTCTTGAACTCTTCAAGATCTATTATCCTCCCACTAGCCCCTTTAATGATAAACACCTTTATCTTAGAAGGCAACGTGTTTCGCAACAAACACCTTTTGCTAAGTAGAGTTATAGAACATATACCCTAAACTTACTTTAGGATGTCCCACAAATTGTACTTGTCAAATCTTGTCCCAAGCTTATCCTTTGAAACCTTTTTCACATAAGTTGGACAACCCCTTATCTTAACATACTTAAGATTAGGAATCCTCCCACATCCATAACTTTTATGGAGTCTTGAAAGGTGGATTTTGAGGTTACCTTTTTCGTAGATATGTGACCATTTCTAGGACATGATCCTAGAAGGATACTGGAATGTCGGTAAAATCATTTTGGACCGTACCATGTTCAACAAGGTATGATTTTTCCTTTCAGATACATCAATCAATTATTACGTATCTGGAGGCGTCCATTGTGAGAAAACCATTTGAGATGATCTAAAAACTTATTGCACAAATATTTATTCCTTGATCTAATCAAAGAATCTTAATACTTTGTCAATTTGTTTCTCTTCTGAATTCTTTGAACCTTTCAAATAATTCATACTTGTATTTCAGCAAATACACGCATTCAACTCTTTGAATGATCGTCTCCTTTTCTTATACTAATTTATTCAATATGCAAAATTATTTTCATGTAAGTCAAGTATACTAAATTTATTAAGTAATATTCCAGTTCTACACAAAATATTATTATTATAAATAGAACAACAATTGTTCTTAAATATAATACCAAAGATGTCATTGTCCAACAATAAAATGAAAATAATGTTTCCAACGAGAACTGGAATACAATAACAACTTATTAACTTAATAGATTTGCCCGTAGGCAGTGCTAAACTATAAGTTTCTATAGCTAATGCAACAACCTTTTGCTTCATTTTCCACATATAGGATTACTTATATTTGTTTAGCTTTCTACTTCTGTTTGGTCCCTTCATAAATCTATATTTATGATAACCAAAGTCGGTATCCAATACCCAAGTAGAACCTTAACTTAAAGAAAAATTTATTTTAAATTATGAACAAAATCGATTGTAAATCAAACTTCATTAAGTTTCTTTGGTTAGCCTCTCTGCAAGATGCTTCTCGCAGATTTCTTCCCGGTGTCGAAGCTTATGCAGGTGGAAGCAAGCTCCTTTGCTATCCGTATCAGTTTTGTTCTTATTATCCTTTGTTTTTGCCTTTCTATATACCTTCTTTGAATCGTTCTTCTTTTCAGAAGATCCTTTGGCCCCTACCAGTAAGACATGGTCTTTCTTGGTTGGAAAGTGACTCTCATCATTTTTCAATGTGTTAAGCAAATCAGCGAGGCTGATATCTAGCTTGTTCATATAAAAAATTCACAACAATTGTGAAAGGAGTCCGGGAGTGAGTGAAAGATCAAATCTTGGCTCAACTCTCCATCCATGACAAAACTCGTTGTCCTAATTGATCAATCAAATTGATAATGTTAAGGACTTTTATCTGTACTATAGTGCCATTGGCCATTCTAGATCGGAAGAGCTCCTTAGATATCTGATATCTTTCAGTCCTACTTTCCTCACCATCAACTACTTGATGTGCAGGAATATAGTAGAATCATCCATAGTTTCATCGTCGTATTTCAAGCTCGTTACTTTCGTAGATGCAGCATGATGCATCGAGCTAATTGTGCATCATCTTGCCACTTTCTAAAAGTAGCAATCTCTTCCTCGGAGGCATTATTCGCAACCATTGCGAGGATAGGCATATTAAGGATATAAGATAGCTTTTCGGTAGTGAGAACTATTCTCAATTTCCTTAACCAATCCGCTTAATTTATTCTGGTTAATTTAACATCTAATATGCTTCGCAGTGATAGTAATTTTAGACATTGTAAAATTTTGTAAATGAATTTGTAATTAACAACATTTTAACATACATTCTTTTATTAATTACCAAAATAATTTAGGTCTTGTTTTAAATTGGTATCTCCCACTATTTTTTTCAAACTATATTACCTCTATATATATAGTTCGCAAAATCTAATTAAAGATTTGCTAGTGAGAATAAGGATCCCATTTTAAATGTATATAGCCTTGTGGTGACACAACAAACTATATATAAATAAATAGGTAGACAACTTTTGTCAATTACATCAACTATGCAACTCCTCAGATTTTGCCTCTTAGATTATTTTGATCAAGTGGTGGCACATCCGAATCAAAATTATCCAAGTTAAGTCCAACCTAGCACTCCATATATTCAAAAAGAAAAATATCATCCTTGTGGTGACACAACAAAACAATATTGTTCAATTTTCTTTATAAGCATCAAATGTGATAAATTAACATCTTAAATACTTAATACTTGCCTTGTGGTGACACAACAAACTCATATTAAATATTTAATACTCTATTAATTTTATCATGCTAGAAGGCTTAACGTTCGATATTCCAAATATCTTTGAACGCTTAGGACTTAATATAAAAATTGAGGGGTTTGTTATTAATTGTCTCATCTTGTTTTAATAGCGCATGCATTACATATATATATAAAATACGCGTTATATTAATGAACATGCGAAGCATGTTTGCATAATATATAATATATATAGTATAAGCATGCACATATAGAATATATATATTCTACCGGATTGATTATGGACTTTTATTCTAGTTTGGTTCACTAGAGCCACCAACTAAACCAAAAGGTCAAACCCTAGGGGTGCAAGAAATAATATTTAAATATAACTATTACATTTAAACCCTAGGGCTCCATTACAAACGGGTCTTCAAGCGCTCCTTGCTCCTTGATCTCTAATTCTTCAAAATTAATTCTAACTATTCCTATTACAAAACTATTTAAAATAAATAGAAACCTTGATCGTGATCAAGGGAAGTACATAGGAGAGAGATAGAATTTACATTAAAAAAATTAGAGAAGACGAGTAATGCAAACCCCATTTAATAAAACCCATACATTCATGCATCCAACTAAAATAAAATCCAATCACATCGTCAATAATCCATAATTAATCCCATTTATTATCATACACATCATCATACGCATCAATAAATAACATTCATCTTATGAATAATAAACATTTAATATATATATTGATATCATTTAATGGGCAAATTTAGTTAGTATAAAATCTAATTTTGAATCAAAATAAACTCCTTTATTTTAATCCAAATTTAAATCAAAATAAAACTATTTTATTTTAATTTATCCAATTTTGAATAAAATAAACTATTTTATTTTAATCAAAATCTTTAATCAAAATAAACTCCTTTATTTTAATTAATTATGGAATCCAATTCCACGTAAAAAAAAAAAATTTATTAAAGGAAACACTAATTCTTTTCCTATTCACAAATAAACTCCTTAATTTTGAATAATATGAAATCTTATTTCATATTTAAATAAACTCCTTTATTTAAGGAAACACGGATTTACTTTCCTATTCACAAATAAACTCCTTTATTTTGAATAATATGAAATCTTATTTCATATTTAAATAAACTCCTTTATTTAAGGAAACACAGATTTTCTTTCCTATTCACAAATAAACTATTTTATTTTGAATAATATGAAATCTTATTTCATATCTAAATAAACTCCTTTATTTAAGGAAAAATATAATCCAATTTCAACTCCAATTAGTTATCATGGAATCCAATTCCAACTCTAATTAGTTAGCATGAAATCTAATTTTAAAATTAAAATAAAACTTTTTTATTTTAATATAAAATAAACTTTTATTTTAATATTAAAATAAACTTTTATTTTAATATTAAAATAAAATTTTATTTTAATAATAAAATTATTAAGAATATTATATATATATATATATAATAATAAAAACAAAACCGTTATTATATATATATATAATAAAACCGTTAATAATATATATATATATATATATATATATATATATATATATATATATATATCTAATTCGATCCGTGCATTCCTTTTTTTCAAGTTAGATTCATTTTCCTTAATTATATGGGCTGAGATTGAGTAACTGAAACCCCAACTTAGATTCATTTTCAAGTTATAATAAGGAAGTCAGGATTGGTATAATATATATATAGTATATAACCATGTTCAATTCTCTAGTTTCTTCTGTACGCTGGCCACTTCCATCGCACAACACATCGCCACATCATCTCATTTTGTCACGCAACATGCAACGATATATAGATAACAGGAACCATTAATCCGCGAATCACGTGCAGTTTTTGGGATAAATTTTTTTTTTTTAAAATTTTATATAACAAAATCATGCCCAATTAAATTGTTCTAAACACATATCAATATACATATTAAATCTGAACAATTAATAATTCGCATAAAGGTTTGGCTCTGATGCCACTGTTAGGTTTGTAATATTCAAGAACGCAATCAAATTGCAAAATTATGCTAAAGCGATGTAAAAATCGAGTTTAAAATTTTACAAACCATATATCCCGGATCACCCTTTATGCACAATTATTAATTAAACGAAAAGATAAAGAATAAAATCATACCCTTGAAGATCGAGCTTCCCTCAGTACAAGTTCACCTCCAAATCCTTTTCGCTCAACTTGAATCCACCGGGTTTGTTCCTTCCTTCGATCAACGTTAGCCACCCAAGTGTTTGGCCTCTAGAGGTGATCCACCAAGAAAGAATAAGAATTCAAGAAGATGGGTGGTTGGCTAAACCCTAGTTTTCTATCTCTATAGAAAAGGCGCATTCTCCCCACAAATTGGAATTATTACGCATCTTGTAAAAAAGTCAACAACCACCTCACCCATAATAAGACTCCTCTTATTTATAGATGTGGGCAACCCACCTTAACAATTAAGGAATTGGGATTTATTTAATTAATTAAATTCTTTTAATTAATTAAGCTCCCTAATCTTATTAGGGATAATTAATTAAACTCCTTTAACTAATTTTCCTTCCTAATCCAATTAGGAATAAATGAGAGTACTTATATTAAATTAATTCCTAAACTCTTTTAGAAATTAAAATAATAATAATTGTAATAATATTAATAAGACTCCTCTTATTAATTTATATTTAATATTTCTAAAATATTAAATAATAAATATTAAGCTATTTAATTTATTCTATCACCATAGATTAAATTAAATATACTTAATATATTATTACGATTATGCCATTAACTTCTTAAATAATTATTCTTCCTTTTATGGTGTGATCCTTTAGGTTCTCCATATTAAACCTGGTTTTGAATAAATCAATTAGAATAATTCTAATCTTATTTAAATAAATAAATTAAATAATTAATTTATTTAAATAAATAATATTTATTCTACAATAAGGATAAGCCTCCTTAGCGATCAACGACTTTCCAGATAATATAGATTTCAACATTAATCATTAAAGAACCTTTGAGTAAATAGTTACAAGTATAATTCAATCCTTCCACCATACAATGTCCCAATTAAATATAAGACATGGAATTTTCATCAAGTCTTATTTTATTTAATTATATGTATTTCGATCCTTAAATGCACAACACCAAATAATACAAATTAGAAACTCCTTTCTAATTTCATTCTGCCTTGGCCAAGGACTACTGGGTTGTCATTTATCGAATCACATAGGACATTTCTCTTCTTTTAATAGAAGTGGTAGATTCTTTATTGATCATACATTATCTCCATGTACAACTTATTATACCCAAGCATACCCTTTGATATACCCTAAGGGTCTTAAGGATTAAGTCAAAGTATAACTCATCATACACAAGATACTATGATGATCTCAAGTCCAAGGATCACTTCAGATTACTATCATCTACAGAATTCCTATTGACTGAGCAAGTAAAACTTCATTAGGTATTCCTTAGCGAGAGCCAATGCGTTCAAATGAACTTATTCTCTAATAAGCACCTACATACTTGCTTTAGTGTCTCCACACAAATGATCATGAGATCAATCATCCTCATCCAATGAAAAGAAAAGAACGATGTACCAATCTATCCGGATTCACTAATCCCTAATTCAAGTAATCCAATGATTGGGAACTATTTTAGTTTTAAGCTTTCTAAGAATTTCGATCTCATTAGAATGATCATCATCATTATTCTAAAAGCATTGCTTAAAACTATGGGTTTATCACATATTATAAAACAAAGATCATGTAGATAATTAAAAGCCTTTAATAAATTAATACTTTTATTAATAAATAAATAAGATTGTTACAAAGTATATGCTTTATCATCAAACATGATTGGCTTGTGTGCATACTACTTTCATATATATACAAAATGACATTTCACCCCCCCCCCCATTTAAGTGGACAACTCATCAATCATACATCTTCGACATTATTGTCACATGACTTTTTACTACTTCGTTTTCAAATTATAAAATTAATATTGACTTAATTTTTAAAAATTAATTTCAAAACGTATTCAAATTTATAATTGATATAAATTTATTTAATTTATTTCCATATAATTATAAATATTATAAAAGTATTATTGTTTATAAAATTTATTATTTTCAAAATTTAAATGAATCATATTAATTTTAAAATTAAAAATATCACAAATTAAATTTTTAAAACTTAATATTGATCTTATGTACATTTCATAGCCTACAATCCATCCAATACGCGACTCCATAAATTACTTAAAATTTAAAATAAAATAAAATATATTTTATAGTGGAATACAATTGATAAATTATACTCTCTCTTTTATAAATTATAAGATTATTATTAATTTTTATAAGTCAATTTGATGCATTCTCAAACTTAATAATTTTGCTAAGAATTGTAAAAATAATAAATTTTATAAGTAATAGTATTTTTTTTTCAAATAAGTTACAATATAATATGTAAGACCCCAAATTTTATGAATAAAGATTAATTTTTTTGAAATATTTTTTTCAATATTAAGGTGTGGATTTGATATAATATTATAGTTGTGGGTAATATTTATAAATTTTGTAAAGTAAGCAAGTTGTTATAAAATATTCGATTGGTCGAGGAATATTCGTTTAATCAAGGAATATTCGTACGACGACACAATCATTGGTGGATCCCACAACGGAATTACTGTCGGAATGAGAAAATGACAGAAATATCTTTTTATAAAAATAACAGCGAAAGTTTTACCGTTAATTGTTGAAATACCCGGTGGTAAAAGTACAGTAATACGCGTGGTTGCATAATAGCACACAGTATTGATTATTGATGCTTACGTGAGAAGTCACTCAATTTTATTCAATTCTTGCTACAGTAATTACTGCATAGTATCTCACGACGTTTGATTCAATTATTGTTATAATATTTTATATTATTAAATCAATAATGAGATGACAAGTTATTCATATTATTATTTGTATAATTAACAATATCTAGAAAGTTCTGTCGAGGAAAGGGGTTTGGTCAACTAATTGCGCGCCAATAGGGAGAAATCCTTATCGGAAAGCCCCCTCTTTACTGGGAACGATCTGGTTGTTAATATTGCGAGTTATAATAATGATGAATAAATATTGTTAAAAATATTGAGGGAATTTTTATTAAGTATAATTTGTTGTAAGTTTGGCGTATTATTTGGACCCCCACTTACTTATTTTTTCGGAAGGAAGTTACAAAGTATTTATATATATATGTGTATTATATATATACTCCATTCCATCATTCCATTTCTTTCTCCACTCATACATTCCTACGGCACATCAAGAAATGGTGTGGGTGTGCATGTGATTTAATATGTGTGTGTGGTGGGAAGAAAAGGGGGGTGGGGGAAGATGCCTTGGAGGGAAAGGCATTGTGTGTGTGTAATGTGAGACCCAAAATTTTATGAAATGAAAGTATTCAATTTTCTTATAATTATTCTATTTAGTAAACGGTTAAATTGATAAAAGGTTAAAGTTAAGGGTGATATGTGAAAATTTACAAAGTATGCATTTTGTTATAAAATATTCGTTTGGTCGGAGAATATTCTTTTTGTCGAGGAATATCCGTAGGACGACACAATCATTGGTGGACCCCACAACGGAAGTATTGTCGTAGTAAGAAAAACGCATGTAATTATCTTTTATAAAAATAATAAACAAAAGTGTTACCGTTAAAACCATTGAACTACTCGGTAGTAAAAAAGTAAAAGAATACGCGTGGTCGCATAAGAAGCACACGAGATTGATTATTGATGCTTACGTGAGAAGTCACTCGCTTATACTCAATTATTGCTACAATAATTGTCGCATCATATCTCTCATATTATTGATTCAATTATTGTCACAAAGATATCATCCGTGATAATAATATTATATATTATTAAATCAATAATCGAGACAATAAAGTTATTCATATTATTATTTATAATATCGACAATGTCTAGAAGTTTCGTCAAGGAGAGAGGTTTGGTCACCTAATTACGCTACCAATAAGGAGAAATCCTTATCGAAAGCCCCCTCTTTCGGGAACGACCCTGATTGTTAAATATGTGAGTTATAATATTAATGATGAATGTTATAAAAAATCGAATTTGAGTTCTGAGTTGAATTTGGAGACGCGGACGTGATATTTGAGTCCGAACGATGAAATTAGTAGAAATAGACTATAAACACAAAATTTGTCGGGGTTGATTTTTGGTCAAAAAAGTCAACAGTTGACTTTTTTGGAAAAAGTCAAACTTCAAAATTTCAAAATGAAATTTTTGAGAAAAATATTTCCATTGTGTTGGGATTGTTAGTGTTAGTGGAAATCGACATTTATTTCGATAATAATTGATGTCTGGAGGTTATATTGATTAATCGGGTAATTAATCGAATAAATGAGCAATTAATTACTATTAATTCACATGATTATAACTATTTGTTCACATGTGTGTACTATTGATTCACATTCATGTACTATAGGGGGAGGTGGTGCAAGATTGATAATACTTGCATGACTAAGTTAAAATGGAGAGTATAGATGGAGGTACTATATCGTAATTCAGATTTTCACATGATTATAACTATTGAGTCACATGATTGTACTATTAATTCACATTATTTACTATTAGGGGAGGTGGTGCAAGTTTGATAATACTTGCATGACTAAATTAAAAATAAAAGAAAAGTGAAGGTATTATACTATAATATTTTGAGCCCCAAAACGTGCAATTATTGAAACTATATTTTCCTATAAATAAGCTCATTCTTCCTTCATTTCTCACCAATTCACTAAAGCTATAGAGCAATTATTATAGAGAGAAATTATAGAGAGAAAAAAGAAGAGAAGTTTGCTACCTCACTATTCCAAAGATCCATTTTTTTCTAAGGTAAGGGTATTATTCTTTCGTATTCATGAAGAGAGTTATTTTCTTTCAATACTCGTAAGGGTTGTTATTCCATTTCTTTATTATTATGTTGAATAACTTTGTCATGCAAGTATCGCATACATGGTGAAATTTCTTCATTATTCCATTCTTTATTATTCTGTTGAATATCCTCGTCATGCATGATTGCATTCTTTATTATTCATTGAATATCCTGGTTCCATTCTTTATTATTCCATTCTTTATTATTGTTGAATATCCGTTCGTGCGGATTACGCATGTGAACCGGGTTCCATTCTTTATTATTCTCATTGAATATCCCGTTGTATGCGTGCCTATCATTATTATGCTTGGTGAATTCATTGTTATTCCATTCTTTATTATTATGTTGGAATATCCTGTCTGTATGGATTACGCATAACCTGGTTCCATTCTTTATTATTCTATTGGAATATCCTATCTGTGCGGATTACGCATGACCTGGTTCCATTCATTTTATTATTATTCTCGCTGGGAATAACTCGTCATGCATGATTCTATCGCATGCATGGTGAATTCTTCTGTTATTCCATTCTTTATTATTCTGTTGGAATAACCTGTCTATGTGGATTACCGCATGTATGGTGAATGATCCTTTGTATTCATTCCTTATTAAATTGTGGAAATGATCTGTTTACGTGGATTACCGCATGGCGGGTGAAAATCCATTTGCAGTTTCGTAATTTTTTTGACCCTCAAAAATTCTGGAAAAATTTGAAATGATAATTTGTTGAGTTTTCTAGATTGTGTCCAAAAATGGCGATTTTTGGATGTATAGATTAAGAGTTATGAATTTTATGGGAAAAGACTATTTTAAAAGTAAACCCTTATATCTCCTTGTGGTTAACTCCAAAATTGGTGAAATTTTTATTGGGAGTACATGTATATAATAAAAGAGTATACCATGTAAATTTTGGAATTTTTGGACAAAAGTACAATTTATGATAAATGTCTAAATATTCTATAGCTTTTGGCCATATGAAAAAATAGTAAATGAATTTTAAAAATTTCGAGAGAAAATATATGTTCAATATGGGACTATATTCGCTAAATCCCGAAAAAAGAAATATTTTTGGAACTGATTTGGTATTTTCATGAAAATGAACTAGTTATGAGTAAATGAATTAAATATGTTATGTGAAGTAACAAAATTGGAAAATAGGATTTTATGGCTTGGGAATCCTATATAGGTATATGCAGATTTTTGATGAAGGATTTGATCATGGTGATGAAATTTTATGAGTATGGCATTTTGAATGATTAAATGCATTATTTGGTAAAGTGTAAACAATTGAAATAAATTGTTTATAAGTTTAAGAAGTGATTAAAATATTGTTATAATATTAATAATATTAGATTATGAGTTTATTAAGTGATTGATAATATTTGGATAAATTTAAAGTCTTTAATATTTATCCTTGTTTTCGCTTTTGATTAATGTTTATATCATTGTCATCATCCTCATGCTTATATTGTGATGAAAGTCATCTTTCGCTTACGCAAGCAAAGATGATTATTGATTGATTATTGATTTTACAAGATGTATGTTGATTTCGCTTACGCAAAGATGGATCGTTGATTATTGGTTTTAGTCAGATATATCTTTCGCTTACGTGCAAAGATGGACTGTTGATTATTGGTTTTACAATTGTATATCTTTCGCTTACGTGCAAAGATGAACTATTGATTGATGAGTATCTTTGCTTTATATGCATAGATGAACGCTTATTGGTATGATTATGACTGTGGATCATTTCGGTATAATCATGACCCGTAATGTTATAGATGATGTGGTAAAAGTCCTCATCGCCTGTAGTGTATCGATGGACGATTATTGGTATGATTATAACCGTGAGATTATTCGATATAATCATGACCATTGATGATTACATGAATATCCTGGTCAGTAAGTGTGGATGATTTGATGATGTGGATTATTTATTGTCGAGTCTCAAAGAATAAAATATTGATTATACACTTTTAATTCGTAAAGATAGTAGATATCATGCTCTACTTGACTCTTCTAAAATACGCTTGTATGTCTTTGGCCTCAGTAGTGCAAAGATGAATTGTTAATGAATATCTTTGGTCAGTAGTAAAAGATGAATTTATTAGTATGATTATGAAGGTGAATTTTGATTTGGTATAACCATGATTTTGATGTTTCGTGTGAAGATAGGTGATGAAAATTATCTTCGTCCCAGGTGCGAAGAGGAAGTTAGAATCACAATTATGATTATGAGTTATTCATATGATTGTGGACATGAATTGTTGATTGATGTTACAGGATAAAACATTATTGGTGGATTTTTAACACGGAGAAGATAATAGATCCGATGGTCTATTCGACTCTTCTAATGGATCGCTTCGTTCACCGCAACTATGGTTGAAAAGTTTTATCATCTACCATATGTTCTAAATCTTTGATTTATTATCGATGAAGGCTATTGATGATGTAAATTATCTTTAGTCATGATATTCTTTATCGGGCTAGTTGTGCTCACCTTTTTGCTTCACAATTCCTTTAGGTAATAAGAGTGTAGTCGGGTCGAGCTGGGTAATACAGAGAATAGAACGGTGGTCTATAGTCATTGAGGTTCTCCCTAAATAGTATGGAAATAATTTTATTGAGAACTTTAGATAAGTGTGTCGTATTGTATACGCCATTTGATATTTAATTTTGGTGAACCGAATAGGTGAGGTGAACCCAACTTTGGAAGGGTGTTTTGCCACTATCATACAAGATGTCTAATGACATACAACCTCGTGTTATCATAAGACAGGGTTGTGAACATCCACTTGCTGAGTATATCTACGAGCACTACCTATATAATCTTGGAGTTTATTTGAAATATAATTTTCAATTGAGACAATGGAGATAATTATATGTCAAGAGAAGACTCACCATTGGAAAGAAGATGATAGTAATCTTCTCATTTTTCTTTGGGGACTATTGGGTCAACCAAGGATAATTCTTTGGACATATGATATCTATCATAACCTAGACGCATGGCCTCCCATGTACGAAGGTTTTCTTGAGCACTTCCCAAAGATTTTAATTTCTAAAATAGCTTATCGATCTGCATTTTTTATGTAAAGTACCATTGTAAGGTTGTGGTCGAGGCACCATGAGAGTTACATACATTTGTATTAAAACTCACGCTTTAACTGTGGTCGATTCTCGCATTTACGTTCAACAATTGTATAAATGAAGTTTGTAAATGATTTTATAGTGTGATATCCGGCGACTCGTAGAATGGGTCGTGGACCTATTTGGGGGGCGCCACAAATGGTATCGTAGCTTAGGATATGGTCACTGGTGGAGATATGAGTCTAGAACTCAGGAGGGGAGAGACGAGTAATATACTTTGCTAGTGTGTGACTTACCTAAGCTGAAATTGTTTACTTGATAAGTTGACAAATTATGATATGTCAATTAACCTTTGTTTTGAAGGTATATTCTAGAATAATATCTGAAATACAGGAGATGAGCAATGGGAAAATCATGATACAGAGGAAATAACCAGAAAGGTACAATCCAAAAAGAAAGCAAGGTATTCTCATCTCTTTGAACTACCAGGTACGTAAATTTCGAGGGCAAAATTTCATAAGGAGGGGATATTGTGAGACCCCGAATTTTATGAAATGAAAGTATTCAATTTTTTTTTATAATTATTCTATTTAGTAAATGGTTAAATTGATAAAAGGTTAAAGTTAAGGGTGATATGTGAAAATTTACGAAGTATACAAGTTGTTATAAAATATTCGTTTGGTCGGAGAATATTCTTTTTGTCAGAGAATATCCGTAGGACGACACATTCATTGGTGGACCCCACAACAGAAGTATTGTCGTAGTAAGAAAACGATAAAATTATCTTTTTATAAAAATAACAGATAAAGTGTTACCGTTAAAACCGTTGAACTACTCTAAGTAGTAAAAGTATAAAAGAATACGCTGTGGTTACATAAGAAACACACCGGTATTGATTATTGATGCTTACGTGAGAAGTCACTCAATTATACTCAATTATTGCTACAAGAGAATCGTGATCATATCTCTCATATTATCGATTCAATTATTGTCACAAAGATTATCTCGATAATATTATATATTATTAAATCAATAATTGAGACGACAAAGTTATTCATATTATTATTTGCAATATCGACAATGTCTAGAAGTTCTCATCAAGGAGAGGTTTGGTCACCTAATCAAGGCGCGCCAATAAAGGAGAAATCCTTATCGGAAAGCCCCCCTCTTTCCGGGAACGACTTGGTTGTTAAATATTGTGAGTTATAATATTAATGATGAATGTTATAAAAAAATCAAATTTGAATTCGGAGTTGAATTTGGAGATGTGGACGTGATATTTGAGTCTGAAATGATGAAATTAGTAGAAATAGACTATAAACACAAAATTTGTCGGGGTTGACTTTTTGGTCAAAATAGTCAACAGTTGACTTTTTCAGAAAAAGTCAAACTTTAAAATTTCAAAAATGAAATTTTTGAGAAAAATATTTCCATTGTGTTGGGATTGTTAGTTTTAGTGGAAATCGACATTTATTTCGATAATAATTGATGTCTGGAGGTTATATTGACCAATTGGGTAATTAATCGAATAAATGAGAAATTAATTGCTATTAATTCACATAATTATAACTATTTGTTCACATGTGTGTACTATTGATTCACATTCATATACTATTAGGGGAGATGGTACAAGATTGATAATACTTGCATGACTAAGTTAAAAATGGAGGTATAGATGGAGGTACTATACTGTAATTCATATTTTCACATGATTATAATTATTGAGTCACATGATTGTACTATTAATTCACATTATTAACTATTAGGGGAGGTGGTGCAAGTTTGATAATACTTGCAAGACTAAATTAAAAATGAAAGAAATGTTGAAAGTATTATAATCGTAAATTTCGAGCCCCAAAACGTGCAATTATCGAAACTATATTTTCCTATAAATAAGCTCATTCTTCCTTCATTTCTCACCAATTCACTAAAAAGCTATAGAGCAATTATTATAGAGAGAAATTATAGAGAGAAAGAAGAAGAGAAGTCTGCTACCTCACTATTCCAAAGATCCAGCTTTTTTCTAAGGTAAGGGTATTATTATTAAGGGTATTTCGTATTCATGAAGAGAGTTATTTTCTTTTCAATACTCATAAGGGTTGTTATTCCATTCTTTATTATTATGTTGAATAACCTGCTTATGTGAAGTACCGCATACATGGTGAAATTCTTCGTTATTCCATTCTTTATTATTCGTTGAATAACCCGTCTGTAATTTATCGCATGTAAGGAATTGTTATCGCATTTATGGTGAAATTCGTTGTTATTATTCCATTCTTTATTATTCTATTTGAATATCCCGTCTCATGCGGATTATTACGCATGACCTAGTTTCCATTCTTTATTATTCGCTGGAATACCTCGTCTCAGGTGGGTTCTATCGCATGCCCGGTGAATTTCGTTGTTATTCCATTCTTTATTATTATGTTGAATATCCCGTTTTATGTGATGGATTACGCATGACTAGTTCCATTCTTTATTATTCTCGTTGGAATATCCTCGTCTGCGCAAGGCGGATTACGCATTTGATTCGGTTCCATTCTTTATTATTATTTGGGAATAACTCGTCTTCATGCGATTCTATCGCATGCATGGTGAATTCTTCGTTATTCCATTCTTTATTATTTCGTTGGAATAACTCGCCTCTCTATGGATTACCGCATGCATGGTGAATGATCCTTGTATTCATTCCTTATTAAATTATGGAAATGATCTGTTTCACGCGGATTACCGTATGGCATGTGAAAATCCATTTGCAGCTTTCGTAATTTTTTCGACCCTCAAAAATTTCTGGAAAAATTTGAAATGATAATTTGTTGAGTTTTCTAGATTGTGTCCAAAAATGGCGATTTTTGGATGTATAGATTAGAGTTATGAATTTTATGGGAAAAGACTATTTTAAAAGTAAACCCTTATAACTCCTTGTGGTTAACTCCAAAATCGATGAAAATTTTATTGGGAGTATATATGTATATAACAGAGTATACCCTGTAAATTTTGGAATTTTTGGACAAAAGTACAATTTATGATAAATGTCTAAATATCAAAGCAGCTTTTGGCCATATGAAAAATAGTAAATGAATTTTAAAAATTCGAGAAAAATATATGTTCAATATGGGACTATATTCTCGCTAAATCCCTTAAAAAGAAATATTTTTGGAACCTGATTTGGTATTTTTCATGAAAATGAACTAGTTATGAGTAAATGAATTAAATATGTTATGTGAAGTAACAAAATTGGAAAATAGGATTTTATGGCTTGGGAATCCTATATAGGTATATGCAGATTTTTGATGAGGATTTGATCATTGGTGATGAAATTTTATGAGTATGGCATTTTGAATGATTAAATGCATTATTTGGTAAAGTGTAAACAATTGAAATAAATTGTTTATAAGTTTAAGAAGTGATTAAAATATTGTTATAATATTAATAATATTAGATTATGAGTTTATTAAGTGATTGATAATATTTGGATAAATTTAAAGTCTTTAATATTTATCCTTGTTTTCGCTTTGATTAATGCTTATATCATCATCATCATCCTCATGCTTATATTGTGATGATGAAAGTCATCTTTCGCTTACGTGCAAAGATGGATCGTTGATTATTGATTTTACAATTGTATATCTTTCGCTTACGTGCAAAGATGGACCGTTGATTATTGGTTTTAAAGTCAGTATATCTTTCGCTTACGTGCAAGGATGGATCGTTGATTATTGGTTTTACAACAGTATATCTTTGGCTTACGTGCAAAGATGAACTATTGATTGATGTATATTTCGCTTATATGCATAGATGATGAATTGTTTTATTGGTATGATTATGATGTGGATCATTCGGTATAATCATGACCCGTAATGTTATAGATGATGTGGTAAAAG
This sequence comes from Panax quinquefolius, assembly GCA_020205615.1. NCBI lineage: Eukaryota > Viridiplantae > Streptophyta > Magnoliopsida > Apiales > Araliaceae > Panax > Panax quinquefolius. The sequence goes on from CM035152.1 coordinate 141,635,318, forward strand.
TCCTCATCGACTGTGAATGCATTGATGAGCGCTTATTGGTATGATTATAACTGTAGATTATTCGGTAAGATAATCATGACTATCGATGATTACATGAATATCCTCGGGTCAGAGTAGTGTGGATGATTCGATGATGATGGATTATTTATTGTCGAGTCTCAAAGAATAAAATATTGATTATACATTTTAATTCAGAAAGATAGTAGATATCATGCTCTACTCGACTCTTCTAAAATACAGTTGTATGTCTTTGGCTTCAGAAGCAAAAGATGAATTGTTAATGAATATCTTCGTCAGTAGTCGCAAAAGAGTGCAAAGATGAATTTATTAGTATGATTATGAACATGAATTTTGATTTGGTATAACCATGATTTTTGATGTTTCGTGAAGATAGGTGATGAAAATTATCTTCATTCCGGGTGTAAGAGGAAGTTAGAATCACAATTATGATTATGAAGTTATTCATATGATTATGGATGATGAATTGTTGATTGATGTTACAGGATAAAACATTATTGGTGGACTTTTAACATGGAGAAGATAATAGATCCGATGGTCTATTCGACTCTTCTAATGGATCGCTTCGTTCACCGCAACTATGGTTGAAAAGTTTTATCATCTACCATATGTTCTAAATCTTCGATTTATTATCGATGAAGGCTATTGATGATGTAAATTATCTTTAGTCATGATATTCTTTATCGGGCTAGTTGTGCTCACCCTTTTGCTTCACAATTCCTTTTCGTGTAATAAGAGTGTAGTGGGTCGAGTTGGAGGTAACAGAGAATAGAATCGGTGGTCTATAGTCATTGAGGTTCTCCTAAATAGTATGGAAATAATTTTATTGAGAACTTTAGATAAGTGTGTCGATCAGATACGCTATTTGATATTTAATTTTGGTGAACCGAATAGGTGAGGTGAACCCAACTTTGGAAGGGTGTTTTGCCACTATCATACAAGATGTCTAATGACATACAACCTCGTGTTATCATAAGACAAGGTTTTGCACATCCACTTGCCGAGTATATCTACGAAAGCACTACCTATATAATCTTGGAGTTTGGTTGAAATATAATTTTCAATTCGAGACAATGGAGATAGTTATATGTCAAGAGAAGACTCACCATTGGAAAGAACATGATAGTAATCTTCTCATTTTTCTTTTGGGGTCTATTGGGTCAACCAAGGATAATTTCGTGGACATATGATATCTATCATAACCTGCAGCACGCACGGCCTCCCATGCACGAAGGTTTCTTGAGCACTTCCCAAAGATTTTAATTTCTAAAACAGCTTTTGACCTGCATTTTTTACGTAAAGTACCATTGTAAGGTTGTGGTCGAGGCACCATGAGAGTTACATACATTTGTATTAAAACTTTAGTTTAACTGTGGTCGATTCTCGCATTATTCGCATTTATAGTATAAATCAAGTTTATAAATGATTTTATGAAGATGTCGCGAATCGAGAATGATTTTTTATATTTGATATCGTCACATAATATTAATGGGTGGGTGGTGGAGGATGCCCAGAGAAGAAAGGGAGTATGTTATATATTTATATATATATATATATCGTAATGTCCGTGATTTTCTAAATTCAAATAGTATCCTTCCATTCTCCTATAAATAGGATGCACAGTTTAGAATTGAAAATCACATCAAAATCAGATAATTCTTCTTCTATAATATTGAGCGTATTTCTTTAAAGTTTAAGGAAGCTTTGAGTGTAGAAAACAGTGAAGGTTTTCTTCAATAATATCCCCGCTATACTAGTTGGAATACTCTCCTTTTTAAGGTAAGGCGTATTATTTATTTCATATTCACTTACGATATTATTTTTTGTAGTCGTAAAGAATTTTATTTTCGTTCAATATTCGCAAGAAATATTATCTTTGTTTAATATTCGTAAGGAATATTATCTTCGTTTAATATTCGTAAGGAATATTATTTTCGTTCAACAGTTTTAAGGGATATTATTTTTGTTCAATACTCGTAAGAAATAATATTTTCTTTCATACTCTATAGTATGTAAGTAATATTATTTCGTTTAATTCAGATTCTGAATTCTACACTCATTTTGTTAAGTTTTGGCTTCTATACTCCATGAAATTAGTAGAATATCCTTGAAATTTACGTTTCATCTAGTATCTTTTCATGAAAATATTATTCTGAGCATTCTTGATAAGTGTTGGTTGATTTCTCAATCAATGAATTTGTGCAAGTGTACACAGTCAACAAGTAATAAAGTGATAAGATAGAGTGTCGATCCCACAGAGAATTCTAATCAATAAATTCCAACTACTAGCACTATATCAATACAACTTTATTTAAACAACCATAAAGTGGGATTTTTCAAAATAAGAGAACTAAATTAAGCAATTAAAAGAGATTATTCTAAAAATATATCAAATAAATAAAACTAAAATTTTAACGAATGAATTCTGATGAATAAAGATTAAGACTCCAATATCCCCAGTTATGAACTATAAATCAATTATCCAATTGTCCCAATTATTATGCCTACAGAATTGTTAACGGGAATTCTCAAGTGTCAAAAGTCATTTTCCAAGTGATCAATTAACTTCTATTTAATCCAATTAATTTTGCTATATTCCTATGCAAAAAAATTAAATTAAACTCTTTCAATCCCAATTCCTAACTTGTTACATGTAGTGAGCAGATATTCCTATTTAATTCACAACCCTAATTATTCGTCATGCAAATAATTAAGCATACATGTTATCATGCCCAATTCTAACCCTAGATCTCCTCTTCCAATTCCTTCCAGATTAACAAGGTAATTATTGGCCAAATAATTAAGCAATAAGCACAAGACAAGATAAACAATTCACTTTGACATAAATAATTGGAATAAATCGAATAACTAATTTATAGACCTAAAAGGTTCAATTGTAGTCTTAATGAAAGAATTAGTTCATAACAGAAGTTAAAACCAACAATCTTTTGCAAAACATCCTTAAGGAATTACACAAATTGAAAATAAGGAGAAGAAGAAACTCTAAAGTAAAATCTTCAATCTTCAAGTAATCCCTCCTTAGCCTTCAATTGTAGTAGATCCCTTATAGTTTCAACCCATTAGCCTTATATACTCTTCTTATCTAACCACAATCCTTTTCCCATTCAACAACTTGATTCAGTCCCAAAGCCAAGCCAACTCGTCTCGCTCACGTGCACGTAGTCGAAGTCAATCGATGTCGCCTTTTAGCGCTTTGTACAACGCAAATATTACTAGCTAAAGCGCCCCGGCGCTGGACTTCTAATAAATCACGAAATTGCCATTAAACAGCTCAAATTTCCATATCGCCCCTACAGCTCCCGAATCTGCAAAATAACAACTAAACGCAGTAAAAATACTTTTACAAGACTCGAGAATACAACAATTTAAGCCTACGTATATCCAATTCCTGAGTACATTACCCAATCATCAAATACCCCCAAACTTAAATTGTTGCTTGTCCTCAAGCAATAAAACACAAGACAAAATGAAAAACTAAACCACCATGCAAATGCACCTAAAACTATCTACATGTTCATAATTCCAGTAATCAAATAGCACACCGTATATTCATTAGGCCTCAGAAAAATCATAAAAACATGCTAATACATCATATTAAGGCAGATCAATAATATCCCAACAATCAATAAATTTAAATATGTTATTACTGATATCGTGTGTGTGTGTGTTGAATTTCTTAGAAGACTTCATACAGTGTAAACTCAAGAACTCCTCAAATAAACTAGATTTGGCTAAAATCAAACATTTACCAAATTCCACGGGTCAACATGGAATACTTATGCTTTACTAAATTTTTTTATTAACGGGGGTTTTTTGCACTTTTCCCGCTTTATTATTATTTTTATCTCATGTCTATGCAGTGTCCTATTCCCTTAGGCTTTCCAGTGTTACCTTAACGAGCTTTCGACCAACGACTCCCAAGCCATTAAGACCTTAGGGCGCTAGGTGTAGAGACAATCCCCTCGGGCTTACTTACTCAAGTAACAAAGGCCACAAAACTAGACAAGCACGCCACGGTTCCTTTTTTTTTTAAAAGCTTATATACTCCAAATATTTTTTTCCCAAACTTGAATTTATGCCTAAATTCAGCCATCACTAACTATTCAAATTGTTCTTTCATTCCACTAGTATTCATCCTTTAGAACTCTATTATCTATCCATTTAAACTTTCTTAGCCAATATGGTCATTTTTCAAAATGTGCTATCCTGATAATATTAATGTCAAACAGATAAAGATTTCAATTATGTCAAGAAAATCACATCACTAGCTTAACAATCCGTACGAGACTTGTTCATGCAATTTTAATTTCATCATTGGCCCCAAACATACGTAACTATTAAACAGCTGGAATTAATATGCAATCCTAAATGCAACACTTAACCAACAATAAAAACACAAACTACTAACAATCTACTAATGCAAATAAAAATTAACTACCCCCAAACTTATCAAGAGCAATGTCCTCATGCGAAAAATTTAGCAATAAAAAAATAATAGAGGACTTCCCTGACGAGCTTATTCCTCGGGTGCATCATCATCATCCTCGCTCATCTCTTGATTGGAGGGGGGAAACACAGGCAGCATAGGAGCAGTATGGAATTGGCTAAGATTAATGCCCGGGTACAGTTGAGCGTTTAGAGCATTCTGGGCAGCAAATTGGTCGACCAAATATTTGTAGATAACATCTTGACGTTCAGACAGGCGAACATTCTAGGATTCAAGATTGTAGAACTAACCGTCAATTTCACACTGGACAGCTTCAGGAACAACACCACGGTGAGCTGAAGAGGAAGGACCATATGTGGGTGGGGCCGAAGGTGGTGAAGCTTGTGAAGCTTTAACTTGGGGGATTATAAAACCCAATCCCCTAGGGTGGTTCTCCCCACCGGTCCATACTCTATACCTGCTAATCAGCTTGTGGTCCAACACCGACATGGTGGTTTGAATCATCTCATCCGACTTCCATTTGACCCCAAATTTTGCACATAAAACGCAACTGAGAGATGGATGGGGTAAACCTCCTGTGGTTCCTCCTCGTGCAGCTCACAAAATTGATTGCTGAATGACATGACCGACATCTATCTTCAATCCTTGAATAATGGAATACCGCAGTACAGCCCTCTCCTTGGTGACATGGCTCACATGTGTCCATGGCATGAGTTTGGCGCAGATAAAGGCATACAACTCCTTTCCATATAAACTGAGGTGAGAAAGAGGGAAGGTCATGCTGCCACGTTCATGTAATGTCCACGAGGTGCCCGATTGACAAAGCTCACAGATTATTTTTTCATAGTCTGGCCCTTGACTCATAAGACAGGCATGCTCATCGTTGTGTCCCTCTAACGGTAGTTGGTAGCAACCGTTGATGTCTTCTTCGCCAAATTCAACCGTCTTGCAGCGCACATACGCCCCATAGTGGAAATGTTCGGACACATTGGCATAAAACTCTTTTACTACTGCAATGACTGTGCGGTCGGGTTGTATGGTGAGTGTGAACCAATTTCTTTCAGCAATCATGACTGCCATGTCCCCATCCTTGGCTTGATCAGGCTTTAAACCGCGTTCGGGGACTAACGAGCGGTTAGCCATGCGATTATAGCGTTTTGAGTAAGCAAGACCGACAAAACTATCATTGTCAATTTTTTTGAGGGGCTGCGGTTGACCTAGAACCTTCCCCACGTTGACGCTTCGATGCCATTTAGAAAATTCTGCAAAAATTCGCATTTATGAGTATTAGAATTGGGCAAAAATCGAATATGGACATGTGTACCCATAGCACCACCCCTAAACTTTGAAATGACTGCATAGTAGCGTAGTAGCATGGAAGCACAAAATTAACTAACTAGGCTCATTTTACATTCAGAAAGCACAATTGGCAAAAGCAGCCCAAGTTATACTCAAAAGATGTGACGTGTAAGACAATAGGACCCCATGTAAGCATCAATACATTTTAGCCCCCCACAATAATGATTAATATGTGTGACAATAGACCAATGGCATGGGGGTGGCAAGATGGCAAGTAAATTCAGTGTGTGGATATGGTGCTATGTGCAAATTTAACCATGAGCATTGAGTTAGGCAACACATCAAACACCTTGTGGGAAATTCATATTTTACTTGGAACACTATTGATTTTTTAGCAATTCAAACCCTTAGAATTTAATCACCACATCTGCTTAATATCCCAATCAAAAAGTGATTCACATACAAGCAATATGAGATATTCAAAATCAGAAGGAGAAAATCTGCACTTTAGATGCAGGAGAATGTGAATCAAGATGCTTATTAACTTACCATTTGCACAATTAACAAGATTTGATTCCACAATCATTTGAATGTAATGCATTACATACCTTTGAATTAGAGATAGCAGAGGAAAAGTAATTCGCAGACTAAGGAACCACACGTGAGATATGGAATTGTGTTAGATAGTAGGAAGGTTTAGAAAAAAAATTTCCCAAGTGCGGTTACCATAAGAGAGTATTAGAGGCGTATGAGAGAAAATGTGAGGATAATTTAAAAGGGAAGAAGTGTAACCGTTCAGCAGTTAAGCCCCTGTTGGACTCTCAATTCAAACCTTAGCGACGGGGCGCTGGGTTGTGTAGTTTTTGGGCGCCAGGGCGTTGGACAACAGTGTCTGGTGACGAGTCTCAACGCCGGGGCGCTGTGGATAGTATGGTTTAGAGCGCCGGGGCGCTGGAACAGGGATCAACTATTGACTATGAGTGTCAGGGCGCTGTGATCTAGGCCATTATGGGTGCCGGGGCGCTGGAGCTATACTGCACCTATTGTGTTCAAGCGCCGGGGCTATGCCTTCATGTGGATAACAAGCGCCGGGGCGCTGATCACCATCCTTATAAGGGCAGTTGCTCAATTTGTAGCCTACCTGGAAGCAAGAAATCCATGAAGAATGTTATGCTCGAATATATACCAGCAACTAACAATAAAAAATGAAATAAATTAAAAGAACAAATATTTTAAATGAAGTAAAACAGGGTTGCCTCCCTATAGCGCTTGGTTTATAGACGTTAGCCTGACTTTGCTAGGTTGCTCAATTGTCCACCGGATCGGCGAGGTACATAGTCGTGGACTGACGTTCGACGGGTCCACTCTAATAATGTTTGAGCCTTTGGCCGTTCACCTTGAATGTTCTCCTTGAGTTCGGGTCCTTAACTTCAACATTTCCGTGTGGAGTGACAAATATAATCACGAATGGCCCGGACCAGCGAGATTTCAACTTACCGGGGAATAGACGCAATCTTGAATTAAAAAGCAAGACTTTTTGGCCTGGTTCGAATATCCGATCAAGGATTTTCTTATCGTGCCAGGCTTTGACTTTCTCCTTGTAGAGTTTTGCGTTCTCATAGGCATTGAACCGAAATTCATCCATCTCATTTAATTGTAGTAACCTTTTCTCCCCCATTACTTGTAAATCGAAATTCAGTTTTCGAATGGCCCAGTGTGCACTATGTTCTAATTCAACCGGGAGATGACACGCCTTTCCGTATACCATCCTGTAGAGTGACATGCCTATAGGATTCTTGTAAGTTATTCGATATGCCCATAGGGCATCATCTAGTCGCATGGCCCAATCTTTTCATGACGGATTAACCACCTTTTCTAGAATTCACTTGACTTCCCTATTCGAGACTTCCGCTTGACCATTGGTTTGGGGATGATACGCGGCTGCAATTTAATGATAGACTCCATACTTTATAAGCAATTTAGTGAATTGCTTATTACAGAAGTGAGTTCCTTCATCACTGATTATCGCCCTCGGCATCCTAAATCGTGTGAAGATGTTTTTCTTCAAAAACTGTAGGATAACGTTGGCATCATTCGTGGGTAAAGCTTTGGCTTCTACCCATTTAGAAACATAATCGACCGCCAACAGAATGTACTGATTATTGAATGAGGATGGGATAGGTCCCATAAATTCGATTCCCCACACATCGAATAGTTCAACTTCTAAAATTGTGTTAAGTGGCATTTCATTACATTTGGAAATATTGCCCACTCGTTGACACCGATCACACTTTAACATATAGAGGTACGCATCTTTGAATAGAGAAGGCCAGAAAAATCCTGATTGCAATACTTTGGCCACTGTCCGATCACCGACGTAATAACCTCCGTAATCCGATGAGTGGCAATGACTTAATATGTTATCCATCTCTTCATGTGGCACACATCTTCTAATCATTTGATCAGCGCAAGTCTTAAATAGAAATGGTTCGTCCCAATAATATTGCCTAACATCGTGGAGGAACTTCTTTCGTTGTTGCGAATTCAAATCCGGGGGTAACACCTTACCAACCAAGTAATTCACGTAATCTACATACCACGACAATGTCATTGTTACTCGAAGAAGTTGTTCATCCAGAAACCTCTCATTAATCATGACGTTGTCTTTTTGCTAAACTTTTGCGTTTTCCAACCGAGAAAGATGATCCGCCACCTGGTTCTCGGTACCTTTTCTATCTTGGATCTCCAAATCAAATTCTTGTAGCAACAGTACCCACCGTATTAACCGCGGTTTGGCATCCTTCTTCTCAATCAAATACTTAATAAGAGAATGATCAGTGTAGATAATTACCTTAGTCCCTATGAGATATGCTTTGAACTTGTCGAAGGCAAACACAACCGCAAGTAATTCTTTTTCGGTGGTCGTGTTGTTCAACTGAGCGTCCGTCAACGTCTTGCTGGAGTAGTAGATAGTGTGAAAAATTTTGTCGCGACGTTGTCCCAATAATGCTCCAACTGCGTAGTCACTGGCGTCGCACATCAATTCAAACGGTAAAGACCAATCGAGCGCCACTATAATTGGAGCTGAAACCAATTTCTTCTTTAATACTTCAAAAGCCTCGATGCATGACTGATCCATCTTGAATGGTACATTTTTCTCCAAAAGGGAATATAAGGGTTTCGAAATTTTGGAAAAATCTTTAATAAAGCGTCTATAGAAACCTGCATGTCCCAAGAAGCTCCGAATTCCCTTTACAGATGATGGAGGAGGTAGTTTCTCAATTGTTTCAATTTTTGTTTTATCCACCTCTAACCCTGCTGCAGAAACCTTATGCCCCAAAATAATCCCCTCTTGCACCATAAAGTGACATTTTTCCCAGTTAAGAACTAGGTTAGTCTCCACACAGCGCTTCAACACTAAGACCAGATTATTCAGGCATAAATCAAAACTATTACCGAACACGAAGAAGTCATCCACGAATACTTCCAAATTCTGTTCTACCATATCGGAAAAGATCGTCATCATGCACCATTGAAAGGTTGTCGGCGCATTACATAACCCAAAAGACATACGCCAAAATGCAAATGTACCGTAGGGGCATGTGAATGTGGTTTTCTCTTGATCTTCCGGGGCTATAACAATCTGATTATATCCGGAGTATCCATCCAAAAGACAGTAAAATTGATGTCCTGCTAACCTATCCAACATCTGATCAATGAATGGCAAGGGGAAGTGATCCTTGTGTGTGACTTTATTTAGTTTGTGGTAATCCATACATACTCTCCATCCTGTAACGGTTCTATTGGGGATGAGCTCATTAGCTTCGTTCTTCACCCCTTTCATACCCCCTTTCTTTGGTACGCACTGTACAGGACTTACCCATGAACTATCCGATATTGGATAAATAATGCTAGCATCCAACCACTTTATGATCTCCTTTTCACCACATCCTTCATAATGGGGTTTAACCTTCTTTGTTGCTCAATGGTTGGTTTTGCCCCCTCTTCTAATAAGATCTTATGCATACAGAATGATGGACTAATTCCTCGAATATCCGCTATAGTCCACCCAATTGCTATTTTGAACTCTCGCAATACCCTTAGCAGCTTCTCTTTTTGCGTGTCAGTTAACTTTGTTAAAACAATGACTGGTAGGGTAGCATCATTTCCCAAGTAGGCATACGGCAGATGAGATGGTAGCGGTTTTAATTCCAACACCGGCGGCTCTTCTATCGAGGGTTTGAACTTTTTACCTTCCGTTTCGGGTCTATCAAGGGTGTCAAAGGGTTGATTACTTTTTCGGATGAAAGGTGATGCATCTAGCCATTTGACATACTCAATGTCATCTGCAATACCATAGTCGTCCATCCCGAGCAAAATGGATTCTAGCGGGTCCTCTGAATAATTTCTGCAAAATTTGTGATTAACTAATTCATCCACGATATCCACCCGTAAACACTCACCTTTTTCTTTCGGATAAGACATCGACTTAAATACATTAAAGGTGACCTGTTGATCTTCAACTCGCATCATCAATTCACCTTTTTGTACGTCAATCAATGTTCTCCCCGTTGCTAAAAATGGTCGCCCGAGAATAATTTGAATTTCTCTATCTACTTCACAATCCAAGATAAAGAAATCTGCGGGGAAGATGAATTTATCCAATTTTACTAACACGTCTTCAACTATACCTCGTGGATATGTAACGGATTGATCCGTCAACTGCAAACTGACATTCGTCGATTTTGGTGCTTGAAGTCCAAATTGACTGTAGACGGATAGTGGCATCAAGTTTATACTGGCCCCCAAATCACATAATGCTCATCCCAAAAACTGATTTCCAATTTCATAAAGAATAGTAAAACTACCTGGATCCTTGAGCTTCAGAGGTAACCTATTCTGGATAATTGCGCTGCACTCTTCGGTCAACGCCACTGTCTCAAACTCACCCAATTTCCTCTTTTTAGACAAAACTTATTTCATAAACTTGGCGTAACTCGGCATTTGTTTCAAGGCTTCGGCAAATGGGATGTTGATATGCAGTTTTTTGAAAATATCCAAAAATCTTAAAAACTGCTTATCTAACTTGGATTTCTGAAACCTCTGCGGATACGGTATGGGAGGCATTGTGCTGGTTGGTTTCGATGCTTTCTGCTCTAAGGTCTCATCTTGACGTTTTCAGGTTTACACAACTTCTTTTGTTTCACCTGTTACGTTGTCACTCTTTTCCTTATCCTTGATTGTCTCTTGCAAATCCTTTCCACTACATAGAGTCACAACCTTGCAATGCTCATCTCTGCCCGAATTTATCTCTGTATCACTAGGGAGTGTTCCATGTGGACGGTTATTGAATGCATGTGTTATCTGCCCCAATTGATTTTCCAGATTCTTTATCGAAGCACATTGACTTTTCACATTCATATCTACTTGATTTAATAACTTTTCTTATTCACCGACCCTTTTGTCAGTAGCTAAAATGAATTTTTCCAAAGCTTCTTCCAAACTTGATTTCTTCTCTGGCTGTTATTGAGTCTGATTTTGAAATCCGGATGTGTTTTGCTGTCTAGATGCTTGAGCTTGATTGCTACTCCATGAAAATCCCAGGTGATTTCTCCAACCAGGATTATATGCATTTTGGTTCGGATACGGTTGGGTAGATCGATTATAGCTCCCTACGAACTGAGCTGATTCAGAATTTATGGCACATTGATCTGTAGCATGACTCCCAGCACATAAATCACAAACCATGTCTACTTGCTGCGTGGATGGTGGACTCCATATTTCCATTTTCTTAGCTATTGCGAACACCTGAGCTGCCAATGCTGTCACTGTATCCACTTCAAACTTTCTCGGTGTTTTCAGAGGGTTAGACCTAGTTATGGGCCACTGATAGTTGTTGTTGGCCATTGTTTCTAACAGTTGAAAACCTCATCAAAGTTCTTAGACATGATCGCTCCACCAGCTGCTGCATCAATACTGGCTCTTGTGGGTGCGTGCAATCCATCACAAAATATCCCAACCTGCACCCACTGTGGGATTCCATGATGTGGGCATTTACGGAGCATATCTTTGAATCTTTCCCACGCCTCATATAACGTTTCTGAGTCAAACTGTGCGAAGGTATGAATATCATTCCGTAGTTTTGTCGACTTCGCTGGTGGGAAAAACTTAGCTAGAAATTTTTGAGCTAAGTCGTCCCAAGCTGTGAACCAGGAGGCAAAGAATGTAACCAACTCCGAGCTTTATCTTTTAACGTAAACGGAAACATCCTCAACCTTATAGCATCTTCCGATACATTATTGAACTTGAAGGTGTCGCAAACTTCCAAGAAACTCAAGATGTGCTCATTAGGATCATCTGTCGAACTACCCCCAAAACTGGCATGTATTTTGGAGCATCTGAATTGTTCCCGATTTTATCTCGAAACTATTTTCATTAAAGCCGGCCTCCTAATACTTGACTGTATATCTGTGACATTCGGCATGGCATAATCCTTAAGTGATTTTTGTTCGTCCCCTGCCATGTTCACTGGTATTTCTTGTTCTGCCAGATCTTCTTCCACAGGTGACACCACACTAGTCAACAGCAATTTCTGAAACTTCCTTTCGATATCGTCTGTATAAGGAAAAAGTTCCTTTTAACCCTTGATCTAGTGTGCATACACTCGCAAAGAATTCCTGCAAATACAAGAAGAAAAATAAATAATGTTTAAATTAAGACCGAATTGATTATAACTAATATGGAATTAATATTAATATAGAATTCCCCGGTAACGGCGCTAAAAACTTGTTGGTTGATTTCTCAATCAATGAATTTGTGCAAGTGTACACAGTCAACAAGTAATAAAGTGATAAGATAGAGTGTCGATCCCACAGAGAATTCTAATCAATAAATTCCAACTACTAGCACTATATCAATCCAATTTTATTTAAACAACCATAAAGTGGGATTTTTCAAAATAAGAGAACTAAATTAAGCAATTAAAAGAGATTATTCTAAAAATAAATCAAATAAATAAAACTAAAATTTTAACGAATGAATTCCGATGAATAAAGATTAAGACTCCAATATCCCCAATTATGAACTATAAATCAATTATCCAATTATCCCAATTATTATGCCTACAGAATTCTTAACAGGAATTCTCAAGTGTCAAAAACCCTTTTCCAAGTGATCAATTAACTTCTATTTAATCCAATTAATTTTGCTATATTCCTATGCAAAAACAATTAAATTAAACTCTTTCAATCCCAATTCCTAACTTGTTACATGCAGTGAACAGATATTTCTATTTAATTCACAACCCTAATTATTCGTCATGCAAATAATTAAGCATACATGTTATCATGTCCAGTTCTAACCCTAGATCTCCTCTTTCAATTCCTTCCGGAGTAGCAAGGTAATTATTGGCCAAATAATTAAGCAATAAGCACAAGACAAGATAAACAATTCACTTTGACATAAATAATTGGAATAAATCGAATAACTAATTTATAGATATAAAAGGTTCAATTGTAGTCTTAATGAAAGAATTAGTTTATAACAGAAGTTAAAACCAACAATCTTTTGCAAAAAATCCTTAAAGAATTATACAAATTGAAAATAAGGAGGAGAAGAAACTCTAAAGTAAAATCTTCAATCTTCAAGTAATCCCCTCCTCAGGCTTCAATTGTAGTAGATCCCTTATAGTTTCAACCCATTAGCCTTATATACTCTTCTTATCTAACCACAATCCTTTTCCCATTCAACAATTTGATTCAGTCCCAAAGCCAAGTCAACTCAACTCGTTCACGTCGCATGGCGCTACGTAGTCGGCGATCTTTAGGCCAAATACCGCCACTTAATTTGCAAATATTACTAGCTAAAAGCGCCCGTATTTGGACTTCTAATAAATCATGAAATTCCCATTAAATAGCTCAAATTTCCATATCGCCCCTACAGCTCCCGAATCTGTAAAATAACAACTAAACGAAGTAAAAATACTTTTACAAGACTCGAGAATATAACTATTTAAGCCTACGTATATCCAATTCCTAGGTATATTATCCAATCATCAATAAGTTTTAACTTTTTCATGCCAGAGTACTATTCACGAGGTACTATTCTCAAAGTACTATTCACAGGGAACTATTCACTCGGTTACTATTCACCCGGGGTACTATTCATGACAAAAAATTGATTTCTTTTCGGTCCAAATCATTTTTGATACATTATTATTCTTGAATTTTACTCCACAAAGCAGTATCATGTTGACAAGTTAGATATTTTGAATTCTGGATAAATTAAATTATAAAATCTTTAATATTTATCCTTAATCTCGTTTGATTGAATTTTTATATCATTTTCATCATCCTCATGCTTATATTGTGATGAAAGTCATCTTCGGCCAAGGGTGCAAAGATGAACTATTGATTGGTGTGATTATGATTAGGGATTATTCGGTGTAATCATGACCTGTAATGTTACAAGTGATGTGGATCATTAAGCTGAGTCTCAGCGACAGTTGTTGGTATGATCATGACCATGCGTTCTCTTCGGCCAAGGGTGCAAAGATGAATTGTTATTTGGCATGTTCATGACCATTGGTGAAAACACGAATATCCTTGGCCCGTAGTGCATGGATAATTTATGGTCGTGATACTAATAAATATCCTTGGTCCGTAGTGCATGGATAATTCAGTGATGTGGATTATTTATTAAAGCTAAGTCTCAGCGATAAAATTGATGATAAACTTTTAAATCATAAAAGATAGTAGATATCATGATCTATTTGACTCTTCTAATGGACTGCTTATTCCACTGCAGTTGTTGATCTAAAACTTGTTGCCTATTGTATTCTATCAGTTGTTATACTGTTGAAGGCTAAGGATAATTTATTCTGAATTATCTTAGTCATAATATTTCTTACTGGGCTAGTTGAGCTCACCCTTTTCTTTCACTGTTATCTTCAGGAAATGAGAATATAGCTGGGACTAATCGGGGAATGGATTGACGGTCCAGATGATTGTTTTAGTAGTCCTCACTATTCTGTAAAATAGTGTGTTAATAATTGTAATGAGATTGAATTTGAGTTTGGATATTGTCTAGGATACAATATTTGTATTAAAACTCACAGCTTATGTTTTGTCGTATTTTTCACGACAGTTGTATAATTAAGTTTGTATTTGTATTTTGTACCATGTATTTGGTGACTCAAGATAGGTGATGTATACCTATTTTGGGGGCGTCACAGTTGGTATCAAAGCTTAGGGATATGATCCCTGGTTGAGATGTGAGACTAGAACTAAGAGGAGAGAGACGGGTAATTCCTTCGCTAGTATAACCTACATAAGCTTATTTGTTATTTAACTGGTCGGTCAGAATATAGGGATAATATGTGGCATGTCAATTAACTCTTATTTTGTGACAGTGTTTGAAAATGACATCCGAGAATGTTGAGATAAGCAATGGAGCACATGAGACCGTTGAGTCACCAACGATCAATACCTAGGATAATGTGCATCGGGAAGGCAATAATCCTCAAAAAAATAACAACGCTGACAAAATGACGAACGATTGTACATTTAGGAGTTTTTTAGAATTCATGCAACACCAAACGAAAGAGACTCCTGTTCATAATGCAGGTGGAGTCACTGGTAACTCACGACTGGTCACCGCTAAGCAGTTCAAGGAGTTGGGACCACCAGAGTTTTTGGGAAAGCCATAACCACTTAAGGCAAAGACGTGGATTAAGTAGATCACCAAAATATTTGATGTTTTGGAATGCTCAGGGGAGAAAAAGGTTCCTTTCACCACATTTATGTTGTGTGAAGAAGCAAATTACTAGTGGGAATCTGTAACACGTACTCAACCTGCTGCACTAAAGATGTCTTGGGAGAATTTCCAAGAATTGTTCAACGACAAGTACTTTCCTGAAAGTATTCGTCACATGAAGGAGGTGGAATTCATCAAGCTAGAGCAAAAAAATATGATCGTGTCGCAGTACGAGGCTAAGTTTGCCGAGTTGTCTCGGTTTGCATCCCATTTGGTTGATAATGAAGAGCGAATGACGCGAATGTTTCTGCGAGGTTTGAAACTGAAAATACGTCAATACCTCAATTTTCACAAACTTTGTTTATATTCAGATGTTGTGAATAGGGCTCAGTTATTAGAACATAATTATGAGTCAGCTCCACCAAAAGACAACGACCAACAACACAATAATAATCGTACCGGTGGCAACAGCCATCGGAACAACGATAACCATCGTAGAGGAAATTATCAGGCAAGAAATGGTAACCACTTCAGTGGTAATCATGGACAAGATAATAGAAAAGGTGAACTAAGTGGGAACAATTTTAAGAAAAGAAGATTCAACAATGATGGAAAGACGTTGACAGCAGCACCATCACCCGTTTCGAAGGAAGAAGAATGACCATCAGTCGTATATTTCAAATGCGGACAGGAGGGACACATCCGTCCAAACTGTACGCAGCAACCCAAAGCGTGTTTCAAATGTAGAAGAGAAGGTCACCTAGCTCAATTTTGTCGTGTAGTGAAGTCAAGTCCAGCTGGGATGGTGACGCCAAAGGATGTCCCAGACAAGTCAAAGCTGGTAGTTTAAGTGAGAGCGTTTGTCGAGGAACCTGAACAAAGTTATCACGGGTAAGTTAATCATAAACTCTTGCGAAGTTTATACCTTATTCGATACCGGTTCTATCAACTCTTTTATTTCACCTACTTGTGTTCAACGTTTAAATTTGACCCCAGTGAAGTTAGACTTTGACTTATCTGTCGAAACTCCATTAGGAGAAACCTTCGTTACATCCACTATTTATAAATCTTGTTTGATTCAAATCGGCATCCTCACGTTACCTGTCGATCTTATCTCTTTGAAAATACTTGCATTTGATGTGATTTTAGGAATCGACTAGTTAACTATTTATCATGCTAAAATTGATTAATTTCGTAAGGTTGTTATCCTTCCTAACCAACCTGTTATGCGAATTCAAGCAACCAAACCACTAAGGTCAATCACTGTCATATTAAGCCATAAGTAAAAAGCCTCGATCCTTTTGCTGGTGATTTCCTTGTGTGGAATGCACGAAAGCCAGACTTTTCCTAGGGGACGCCATGAATAACAATGACAAGTTGATAGGTATCAATGTAAGACCCCAACTTTTATGAATAAAGAATAATTTTCTCGAAATATATTTTTGAATATTATGGTATGGATTTGATATAATGTTATAGTTGTGGGTAATATTTACAAATTTTGCAAAGTAAGCAAGTGGTTATATAATATTCGATTGGTCGGGGAATATTCGTTTTAACAGGGAATATTCGTATGATGGCACAATCATTGGTGGACTCCACAACGGAAGTATTGACATAGTTAGAAAACGACATAATTATCTTTTTATAAAAATAACGGCGGAAATTTTACCGTTAAAACTGTTGAACTACCTGGTAGTAAAATTACGATGTCTGGCGTGGTTGCGTAGTAGTAGCACACAATATTGATTATTGATGCTTACGTGAGAAGTCACTCGCTTATACTCAATTATTACTACGAGAATTAACGTATCATATCTCTTATATTATTGATTCAATTATTGTCACAGTATCATCTGCATAATATGTTATATTATTAAATCAATAATTGAGACGACAAAGTTATTTATATTATTAAATTGCAATATTTATAATGTCTAGAAGTTCTATCAAGGAGAGGTTTGGTCATCTAATTGCACGCCAATAAGGAGAAATCCTTATCGGAAAGCCCCCTCTTTTCTGGGAACGACCTGGTTGTTAAATATTGTGAGTTATAATATTAATGATGAATAAGTTCGTGTTGATTAAAGATGAATTTGATAGTTCCATTGTGTTGGGATTATTAGTGTTAGTAGAAATCGACATCTATTCCGATGATAATTGATGTCTGGAAGTTATATTGATAAATTGGGTAATTAAAAGGATAAATGAGCAATTAATTGCAATTAATTCACATGATTATAACTATTTGTTCACATGTGTGTACTATTGATTCACATTCTTGTACTATTAAGGGAGTTGGTGCAAGATTGATAATACTTGCATGACTAAGTTAAAAATTGAGGTATAGATGGAGGTACTATACTGTAATTCGTATTTTCACATGATTATAACTATTGATTCACATGATTGAACTATTGATTCACATTATTTACTATTATGGGAGGTGGGGCAAGTTTGATAATACTAGTAGGACTAAATTAAAAATAAAAAAAAAAGTTGAAGGTATTATACTGTAATATTTTGAGCCCCAAAACGTGCAATTATCGAAACTATATTTTCCTATAAATAAAGCTCATTCTTTCTTCATTTCTCACCAATTCACTAAAGCTATAGAGCAATTATTATAAAGAGAATTTATAGAGAGAAAAAAGAAGAGAAGTCTGCTACCTCTCTACTCCAGTATCCAATTTCTTTCTAAGGTAAGGGGTATTATTTCTTTCCTAATCATAAAGAGATCTTTTGTTATTCCATTCTTTATTATTATATTAAAATAACCTATCTATGCGAAGTACCGCATACATGGTGAAATTCTTCTGTTATTCCATTCTTTATTATTCTGTTGGAACATCCTGTCTGTGCGGATTACGCTAGACCTGGTTCCATTCTTTATTATTCTATTGGAATAACCTGTCTGTGCGGTCTATTGCATGCATGGTGAATTCTTTGTTATTCCATTCTTTATTATTCTATTGAAATATCATGTCTGTGCGGATTACGCATGACCTGGTTCCATTCTTTATTAATCGCATGCATGGTGAATTCTTCTGTTATTCCATTTGTAGACACTCGAAATTTTCTTTTCCTGTTACTAATTGTGCGGGAGGGCAAAAGCGTCTTTTTCACACTCCAGAGGTAATCTTGGAGGACCACAACATCAATTCCAACCTCAGAGATAACCCTGAGTACATTCAGAGTCAACAACATGACCATCTTAAAGATAACCCTGGGAAAAACCTGCTACAACTGTGCGACAACCGGAGATAACCCCGGGAGGGGCAAAATGGTCATTTTGCTAACTCAACTTCACTTCAAATCAAATACACTCATGTCAACTCAAATTGATTCAAAATTAGTCCCACAAGACTTATATCTTAACTTCGGATCAAAAACTACGGGAAACAGTTCACCGGATTGCCTGACGGGAACCCGGGAATGCTATTTCGGTCATGGACCCATCTTCCTGGAATCAAAAAGGGAAACTCCCATGTCATTGCGTAATTCTGAACAAAATCAGTCTGAAGATGGTCTTGTACACCTCGTTTGGATGCTCGAATTGAAGTTTTGCAAGTTTGAGCGGACATTACATTGTACGAGTGCACGATTTGAGACGACGGGACCATGAGGCTTGGATGCACCACCACCACCAGCAGCAGTGTGTATCAGAGGTCGCTGCAGTACACTCCTGGCCATCGATTCTATATATATGGGGCTTGGGATAGCCATTTTTAGGAGGGAAAAGGCGAGGAAGTCCTGTCCAATTGGCTTTATACACACCCTATATTGAGTGCTTGCTCTTTTTAAACACCTGTTAGCCCATATACAGTCATATATTTACCGGCGGGAGCTGAGTGTTTATCCATTTATAGTCATAGAAGTCTGCATTGGCAACCCACTGTAAGCCTCTTACACTCTATAAAGCCTCTCTCTTCATATTGGCACACATTATTATACACATTGAGAGTAGTGTTGTGTGCGTATGCTTTGACTTCTATTCGTGGTTTTCATTTTGCTCTATATATATATACTATATATATATATGTAAATATTTTTATATGGACTAACATTATCGAGTTATGCCTCGATTGAGCCTGACTTTATATCTCGAGCGCGATTTTATTGCTTTTTTATATATATATATACTTATATATATAAATATATTGTCGAGACTTTATATCGATGAGCCCGGATTTTACATCCGGAGCGTTTATTGCTTTATATATATATATATATATATATATATATATATATATGATATATATCCGATGAGCCCGGATTTTACATCCGGGGCATATTATATTATATATATATATATATATATATATAATTGTTTAGGACATATCCGATGAGCCCGAATTTTTATATCATGGTATTTTATATATTTATATATATATATATATTTATTTTGAGTTTACTTGTGCAGTTTACTCGAGTTTACGCTTTATTTTATTTTCGCCTTTTTATTTATATTACATTTCGATCCCACTGGAGTTTACTTCGCCCCATGAGTTTACTTATATGGCTATATATATATATATTTACCGCTTTTATATATTTACATTTTCGATCCCCATGGAGTTGCTTGTGGTGGTGATCATGTCTCATATATATATATATATATATATATATATATATATATATATAACTACTTATCGCTTTCCATATAAACTACAGATCATGTGAGCCTAGAATCATGTGATCACAGATTCAATCTTACCATCAATCTAGATTCTGGTTCGTGATGGACTTTTTCAAATTGTAAGAAGCGACTTTTGTACATTATTTACAGTGTATGAATTTCCTTGGATGGTCATCATGCCCATAAGGAGTTTAAGATCATCAGATATTATTTTTCAAGATGATTCTCAGATCTCGAAAATAAAAGCAAACCAAGTTTAACATTTAATAATAAAATGGAAGTATGAAAAGGTCTCAATTCCTATTGAGCATGTGGTTGAAAAAACCTCTTTACAAAACTTCATTGCTATATCTTGGTTAAAACGAATTTTTCTATAAATTCAAACCTTGTGTATATATAGGTGCTTAACGAGGCCTCGCACTACTTTCAAATAATTGCACATTGATCACACACACACACACACACACATTCATATAACAATTTCTTTGAAAAGTGGCGGTCACCGTGGTAACACGGATGTCGGGGGTGCCTAACACCTTCCCTCCGCATAATCAAGCCCCGGACCCAAAATGAATCTCGGTTTCACAGAACCCGCCTAGCAGTGTCAAATCATTGGGTCAATGTGTAAACCTTTTTCATTGCGTTGGTGCAACCAGTTAAATACACCAACTGGCGACTTTTAAAGTCAAATCGTCGACATTATACATGTCGGACCTTTTTCACTTTTTTTTTCAAACAAATCTCACATTAACATGAGAACACCAAAGAACAAGTAACGAAAAGGACACTCAAAAATCCCGACGTCGATGTGTGTGGCGACTCACTGGGATTCCAAAGAAGAGGGCTTAAGCCGCTATTACAAGCTTTTCAAAATTGTTATATGCTTGTGTGTGAATGTTGCATTTACATTTATGATGAATGTGTACGAATGCATCTTAATTACTGCACTGCTAAATATCTATCTGTGATATTAGTGCTTCGCACATGTCATCATTTTGCATAAACGGTGAGACACGTTGTATGTGAATGTATGTTGTGTGGTCCCTCCACCAGGAGGCTATCCTGTCGGTGTTTGATTACTGGACTCGTGGGAAGAATAATTCCCCGGGGCTCATGAAAGGCACCACCAGATTCGCTTCCAGTTGAACGACCAGATTAACTTCCCGTCAAGTAGATTACGATGATCTGGGAACCTTCATGCCAAAAAGCCGCGAGAGTAACCTAAGATAGGTCAGCCTCTGATAAACCAAACGCGAAGGGAAGTCTCTTCATACTCTCCCATTTCAATTACTTGTCAATCTCATTATGTAATCTCAATGTAATGGAAAATATGAAGAATATGTGTAAATGCATATTAAGGCTTGACATGTTATCAAATGACACCCATTTTTGCAGGATAATATTCCTAAAATGGACATGTTATGATAGCATGTAAAATTTTTATACATTTCCCTAAGACTAAACTACATAAGTTTTTGTAGGGAAGCAATTGATCCTATTTCTCGTTCAAAGTCCAAAAGGGCATTAAGCCCACAGTTAGACATGGATAAAAGTGCCCAACCTGATCCTACTCCTGTCTCTCGCGAGGAGTTCGAAAGATTAAGCTATCAAATGACAGAGTTGGTTGTTATGCTCAAAGAACTACACCAATCTACTCGTGGTCCACAAATACCCATCCACACGTAATCCTCTACACATGGAGGAATCCAGGCTAAACAATGCCTACTCAACCAGAGTTATCCACCCTGTAAGGCAATCGTGGTATTGGCAAAAAGATGGAAACCCAGATACCTAAACCTCATTCCAATAAAGAAATCACAAATCTGTGGATGATCGAGAAACCGGGGATCTAAGAAAGAAAGTCCAACAAATGGAGGAGACCATCCGGCCAATCAAAGGACCGGAAATTATGGGAGTGTCACCTATTCAGATCTCTCAGATATTCCTGTGGGCTCGATATCCTACCAAATTCAAAGTCCCAGAGTTTGAAAAGTACAATGGGGCAGGCGATCCCTATACGCATCTGAAAGTGTACATTGGCGAACTGGGGTCTTATGCTGAAGATGAAAGCCTCATAATGCAACTTTTTCAAAAGAGTCTCACCGGAGAGGCTAAAGCCTGGTATGCCCGACTTGACAATGCCAAAATCCACAACCAAGAAGAATTGCCCCACGCCTTTCTAAATCAGTACAGTTTTCAGTCACAAATGGCGCCGGATCGATACCAAGTGACTAAAGTCAAAAAGCAAAGTACGATCCTGAATCTTTCCGAGAATATGCCCAAAGGTGGAGACATCTAGCAGCGCAAGTCATTCCATCAATGATGGAAACTGAGATGGTAATGACGTTTATTGATATCCAAGAGGCTCAGACTACGAGAGAGGATCCTAGCAGGCATAGGAAAGCCATTCTCAAAATGATCAAACACGGCGAAATGGCAGAGATGGGCCTGAAGGCAGGCAAGATTAAAGACTTCACTGCCTTGGAAGCAGTTGCCAAGCATATATCAGACTGGAAAGTATGCGAGCGATCCCAAGGGGGTACCCGATAAAGACAATGAAGATGTATCCTTGTTGTGACAGGGCAATCTAGTAGACCAACCTACAAGCCCCCCATTTGAAAAAAGCGAGACAATCTGCCATTTCAACAACAAAAGATTTAACCAATTCTAGGATAGAAAAGAAAATTTGAGAGAACGAAAAATCGGGTGTTCACTCCACTAAAGCGATTCTCTTGAAAAATGTGTTGGCGATATTGATGGATCATAAGAAAATTACCGAATCGGCTCCACCTCCGGAAACAGTGGAGCAAAAGATACAATCCAAGCCAGAGATGTGCTTACCACTCAGGATCTCCAGGACACGATACACAAGATTGTTGGTCCTTAAAGCATAAAATTCAAAATCTGATCGAAAGTGGCAGTATTGTTGTCCAACAACCTGACCAACAAAATTTTAACACCAACCTTCTGTTGCAGCATGATATGGAAGAAGTAAACATGATAGGGTCAGAAGTTACCGAAATATATCCAATTCGTAAGTGCATATGAAGGATGAAGACTACCCCAAAGGCACAGTAACAAGATGTCCTAAAATGGGAAAAACTTGAGGAGGAGGGTATGATAGTAATGCAAAAGTTAGAGACAATCCAGAACCAAGTAAATCTGCTAGCTAAGCTGATAGTGCGCCAACATCAGGATACGAGGCATTTCTTCACTCAACTATCAGAAGGCCAAGAAAAGGGGGATGATAAAATTGCTAGAAAACCTCGCCAATAGAAAAATCGCTTTGGGGAATGCGAACTCTCAAAGAAGAAAGATCAAACAACCTCCACAAGAGTCCGAAAATTCACCCCTCTAAGCAAATCCAATGAAGAAATGCTACACTTTCTGATAAGCGAAGGAAGGATTACTGAGTTACTGCCTCCTATAAATCCCAAGATAAAGAGCTATGATTCCACCAAGATATGTCTCTACCATTCTAACTCACTTGGACATACGACTGAGGAATGCTGGGCTTTGCGACATAAAATCCAAGATCTCATTGAAAATGGAGAGCTGGAGATAGAAATTCCCATGACCAAAAAAGGAGAAAAGGCAATAAAAAGCTTAAGATGTCCACTCGAGACAGGTAGTTCAAATAAGGTGAAGGCTATGAGCGATAATCCTGGCAGAACACAAGATGGAGCGATCCTAATGCAGGAAATGATAGAAGAGACAAGGGAATTCTCCAAAGGATATTCTTCTGCCAACATCAAACATCTTCTGGTCCAAAGATATCAACCACGTTCTTGATTTTATCACCTTGGATGATGCGGAGGAAATACTGATCCTTTCCAAGGAAGAAAAAGCAAAAAAGGAAAATTCCTTGCAAGAAATGCGATGACAGTTCGAGGCAGATTTCATGGTCGAATCCTCTCAAGCCCAGGAAAAGCGTGAAGGAACAGATGAGGGAAAAAGTGGTGAGGTTATCGGGGAAACCAACCCATCAAAGAATCAAGAGTTCATACCTTTTTGTGATGGGTCCAGCTCAAGCATCCCTGAGGAATGTACTGAACAGGAAGCGATCAAGTTATGGCCATAAGTGAAGACATTCAAAACCAAGAAGTAACCTCTGTCGTGAGCCTTCAAGGCAACACAACCATCGATAACCGGACTATCGTGCCTCAACTAGCCAAAAAGATGTAGATCCAGGGATAAAGTTCATGAGTTCCAAAAGATGTTGGGACTAAGTATTACTTTCTTCAAAGATGCTTTTTATTTTCCATGTATGTATATAAAAAAAAAAAAAAAAAAAAAAAAAAAAAAAAAAAAAAAAAAAAAAAAAAAAAAAAAAAAAAAAAAAAAAAAAAAAAAAATCAAAAATCAAATCATTCGTGTTTCAAATTTCATCAAGCCTGAACTACGAAAGACCTGATCTCCCCTCTTCAATGGGAGTACGTAGGCAGTCATTTATGGTGCAGTTAAACCAAACAAAAACCCAAAAAAAAACCCAAACCAAACACTTCTCAAACCAAACACTTCCCAAACCAAACACTTCTCAAACAAACCCTTCTCAAACAAACACTTGCCAAACCGTTTATCTTATCAAGTAGGAACTACGCATACCTGATCTCCCACACTCACGGGAGTACGTAGGTAACCACCAGTGGTGCGGTCTGACCCTCAATAGAAACATCCAAATCCAAACGTCGATCCCAAGAACAACCTTCCAATTCAGCGACCCATGTGGAGAAGACCCAACAACACTTCAATGTCATTCCATCAAATCTAGCACAAATTCCAGAAAGGAAGAAACAGCGATACGCCAAGACAACCAGCAGCGAGGACCTTCAAAGAGCCGACACCCTCAATCAACAAGTCTTCATCAAATCAAAAGAAAAAATCAAGACCGATTGCAATAACAAGTCAGAATAATGATTGAAGGCATCAAAACCCAAGTCCTATACTTGTTCACCATCCGCATACAGAGGTAAAAGCCTCTTTGCGATCTCAGTATCTTATCAGCCCATCTGTCAAAGCGACTATCCCAGACAACAAGCAAGGCTGGGGCAATTTCAAAATCGACGACAACCCGATATTGCGACCCCTACAAAAAGACTTGGGCAATCTCAGAAACAACGACAACTCAACACTAGGGCATTTATCAACCATCCTAAGGAGGAAAATGTCCCAGTCAACACCATCAGCATGGTCCATCATCATCAAAGCTTTCCTCACATCAGCTCATTAGCGATTTGGATATTACTCACTTGCGACTTCATCAACAAAGAGAGTTTTTCGTATGAATCCCCGACATCAGTATACGAAAGGACTGGGGCATTATCCGATTCCAGGAAAGCGAAGGATTTTAAGGCGGGATCAAACCTCTCATCAAAAGAAGGAAAACTCCTGAAAGAAATCATGGCGACATTAGTTTGCCCCTACAAATGAAGGGGAAAATTCTCAACAAAGTTCTTAACTTAAGAGCAGAAGCCCAATGACAAAGGGTCTGGCGAATGAAATCTACACCATCAATTTACGCCAAATCCTCATAAGCTGAGGCCTCTACACTAAAGTTAAAAGTTCAGCAGCGAAAGTACAGATGACACCCTCCAGGGATATCAGCGGCATTCAGGTCATCAGTTCAGCCGGGTTGCAAATCAAATGTTCAAGGAAATGGGGCACAAGCACCCAACAGCGAAAGGAAACTCCAAATCACCTCAAAAAAAGTGAGAAAAAAATTCTACTCCATACAAATTATAATCTGCATCAATCTAGGACAATAGGCTACTAAGAAAATCTAGATCATCACATCATGCGTGATCTGCGCGTATGCAAATGCGCTGCATCAATGTACATCTCTATCAAGCGTCACATCAGGCAGAGTCTGCGAAGCAAGCCTTTAAATATTACTTCAACGAAGGTATCGGGAGATCTGATATTCAAAACCATTGGCATCAATTCAGCGCAACATCAAGACAGTTCAATGATGAAAACTTTGTATACTGCCGTTCAAGTGGGAACCAAAATAGTTGGGCGATGTCAGCATATTCAACTACCAGCAGGGTAGGATCTGTTGTCAAACTACCATCAGGCTAGGCACCATTGTAAACTACCAACAGATGATGTGGGACGACATCTCCATTTCTCTTCATCAAACAGCATTAGCGACATCGAAAAAAAGCCAAACCATCAGTAGTCAACACCAAGATAGCATCAAGAATCCCCGGTAAAGGTAAAGCGATTTGCGAAAACATTTTAAACATGCATCATAACATTCATTACATTGCGATTTGCGATTTACGATCTGCGATATGCAAAATGCGAAAATGATGATGCGAAAGTGCGGCGGCGCGATTGGCCAAAAGCAAAAATGCGAAGTGCGTAAAAATGCGATGTGCGCGATTTTATGAATCGCGATTTATGAAAAACATTTTAAACATTCATCATCACATTCACTACATTGCGATTCGCATCATTAAAAATACATTGTCATGTTTCAAGTGTTCATAATCTTTATCATGTCCATTCCATCGCATTGCATGAACATGATAAAGAGGGCATCTGTAGACACTCGAAATTTTCTTTTTTCCGTTACTAACTGCATGCAGGAGGGCAAAAAGCATCTTTTTCACACTCCAGAGAGGTAATCTCGAGGACCACAACATCAATTCCAACCTCGTAGATAACCCCGAGTACATTCAGAGTCAACAAAGATGACCATTTCGTAGATAACCCTCAGGAAAAACCCGCTACAACTCTGCGCGCGAAAACCGGAGATAACCGGGAGGGGCAAAATGGTCATTTTGCCAACTCAATTTCACTTTAAATTAAATACACTCATGTCAACTCAAATTGATTCAAAATTAGTCCCACGAGACTCATATCTTAACTTCGAGCGAAAACTACACGAAAATAAAATAGCTCACCGGATTGCGCTCGACGGAACCCGGAATGCTATTTTGGCCATGGACCCATCTTCCTCGAATCAAAAAGGGCAAATCCCATATCATTGCATAACTCTCAACAAAAGTAGTCCGAAGATGGTCTTGTACACCTCTTTTGGATGCTCGGATTGAAGTTTCGCAAGTTCGAAGCGGACATTACATTGCACGAGTGCACGCATTTCGAGACGACAGACCCATGAGAGGTCCCGGATGCACCACCACCCGCCGCAGTGTATCAGAGGTATCTGCAGTACACTGCTGGCCATCGATTCTATATATATATGGGGCTTGGGCTAGCCATTTTAGAGAGAGAAAAGCGAGGAAGCCCCCGTCCAATTGGCTTTATACACACCCTATATTGAGTGTTTGCTCTTTTTAAAACACTGTTAGCCCTACACATATATATATATATTTATCCTGCATGGAGCTGAGTGTTTATCCATTTAGAGTCATAGAAGTCTATAATGGCAGCCCACTGTAAGCCTTCTTACACTCTATAAAGCCTCTCTTTTCATATTAGCACACACATATATACACGTTGAGAGTTCAGAGTCATGTGTGTATGCCTGGATTTCTATCCGTGGTTTTCATTTCGCATTCATGTATATATATATATATATATATATATATATATTTTTATATGGACTAACATTATCGAAGTTATGCATCGATTGAGCCTAGACTTATATGCTCGAGCGTTTACTTGCTTTTTTTATATATATATATATATATATATATATATATATTGTCGGATTTTATCCGATGAGCCTCTATTTTACATCCGAGAGAGCATTTTGCTTTTATATATATATATATATATATATAATTATATTATCGGACATATCCGATGAGCTCGGATTTTATATCCTAGTTTATTACTTACTTTTATATATATATATATATATATATATATATTTATATTTTTGTCGTGCTGAAGTTTATTTCATGGCCTTTTACATGCCTTTTATTTACATTTCGTCCCACACAGAGTTTAGTTTACATTGGCGGTTGATCGCTTTTATGACTTTTTATTTACTTTTCGATCCCCCATGGAGTTGCTTCGTGGTGGTGATCATGATCATATATATATATATATATTTACCGCACACATTTACACACACACACACACACACACACACATATATATATATATATATATATATATATACTACTTCTTTCCATATAAACCTGCAGATCATGTGAGCCTAGAAATCATGTGATCATGATTCAGTCTACTAAATCTAGATTCGGGTTTCGTGATGGACTTTTTTCAGTTTGTAAGCAGCTTGTACATTATTTTACAATGGTCTAATTTCCTGGATGGCTATCATGCCCATAAAGAGTTTAAGATCATCAGATATTATTTTCTCAAGATGCCTCGATCTCGAAAATAAAAGCAAACAAGTTTAATATTTAATAATAAAATAGAAGTATGAAAAGGTCTCAATTCCTATTGAGCACAGGGTTTGAAAAAATCTCTTTTACAAAACTTCATTGCTATATCTTGGTTAAAACTGAATTTTTCTATAAATTCAAATCTTGTGTATATAGGTGCGAACGAGGCCTCGCACTACTTTCAAATAATTGCACATTGATCCACACACACACACAAACACACAACATATTCATATAATAATTTCTTTGAAAAGTGGCGGTCACCGTGGTAACACAGATGTCGGGGGGTGCCTAACACCTTCCCTCCGCATAATCAAGCCCCCGGACCCAAAATGAATCTCGGTTTCACAAACCCGTCTAGCAGTGTCAAATCACTGGGTCAATGTGCAAACCTTTTTCGGTTGCGTTAGTGCAACCAGTTAAATACACCAACTGGCGACTCTTAAAGTCAAATCGTCGACATTATATATGTCGGACCTTTTTCACTTATTTTTTCAAATAAATCTCACATTAACATGAGAACACCAAGGAACAAGTAACGAAAAGGGACACTCAAAAATCCCGACGTCGATACCATTCTTTATTATAAACACATACATAGATTACCGCATGCATGGTGAATGATCCTTTGTATTCATTCCTTATTAAATTGTGGAAATGATCTGTCTACGTGGATTACCGCATGGTGGGCAAAAATCTATTTGCAGTTTCATATACTCAATTATACTCAGTTGGTTAAAGTTTTGGCTTCTATACTCCATGTAATTAGTAAAATATCCTGGATATTTGCACTTCATCCGGTATCTTTTCATGGAAATATTTTTCTAAGCATTCTTGAATTTTACTCCACAAAGCAGTATCATGTTGACAATTTGGACGTAATTGATTTCAAAATAAATTAACTTATAAATCTTTAAAATTTATTCTTGAACTTGTTTTATTGAATTATTATGTCATTGTCATCATCCTCATGCTTATATTGTGATGAAAGTCATCTTTGTCTTACGTGCATAGATGGACTTGGTATGATTATGACTAGGGATTATTCGGTATAATCATGACCTATAATGTTATAAATGATGTGGTAAAAGTCCTCAGTAGCCTGTAGTGCATTGATGGACAATTTTTGGTATGATTATGACCAGGGATTATTCGGTATAGTCATGACCATTGATGATTTAATGAATATCCTTGGCCCGTTGTGCAGGGATGACTCGATGATGTGGTTTATTTATTAAGCTGAGTCTCAGCGATAAAAATTGATGAAAACATTTTAAATCATAGAAGATAGTAGATATCGTGCTCTACTTGACTCTTCTAATGGATTGCTTATTCCACTACAATTAAACTTGATGTCTATTATATTTTATCAGTTTAACATTGTTGAAGACTAATGATAATTTATTCTGCATTATCTTAGTCATAATATTTCTTACTGGGCTAGTTGAGCTCACCCTTTCTTTCACTGTTCTCTTCAGGAAATGAAAACGTAGCTAGGACTAGTCGGGGAACGGAGTGACGGTCCAGATAATAGCATTAGTAGTCCTCACTATTCTGTTAAATAGTGTGACAATAAATGTAATGAGGACTCCATTGAGTGTGAATATTGTCTAGATGACAATATTCTTATTAAAACTCTTAGATTATGTTTTGTCGTATTTCACACGACTGTTGTATAATTAAGTTGTATTTGAATTTTGTACCATGTATTTGGCGACTCAAGATTGGTGATGTATACCTATTTTGGGGGAGTCACAATCAATGTGACGTGTTATCCAAGTCTTGGATGAGAGTCACAGTTTTGAATAATATTTCTATCGTTAATAAATTTCCTGACGTATTCCCTAAATAACTTCTTGGCCTACCCCTAGAGCGTGAAATCGGATTTTGTATTGACCCCAGTACAAAACCCATTTCTAAAACCTCAAATATTTCTTCAACTAAAATGAACATATCATACGCCAAAGACGTTGGCTCGAGCTGTTGAAAGATTATGACTATACCATTCAATACCATCTTGGAAAAGCGAACGTGGTAGCTGACGCGTTAAGTAGAAGATTATATACGGTTACGAGTGCGACGTTGTTAACACAAAGACCCATTTTATACGACTTACAAAAGATGGAGATAGAGTTAAAGACTCCAAGAACTTACATGAAGATAGCGAATATACGGTTAGAACTAACTTTAATCGATAAAGTTAAAGCCACTCAAGCTACACACCCAGAGCTAATGAATGTGAAGAAGAAGGTTCAAGAAGACGTTATTCTAGAAGCAAGAGTTGGTGAAGAGAGGAAATCTCAACCCTCGATTTATTAACCCATTTGAAATCCTCGATTGAGTAGGAACTGTGACCTATAGACTCGCTTTACCGCCAAGTATGTCGCGTGTTCATAACATTTTTCACATATCGATGTTACTTAAATATGTGGACAACCCGAACCATATTATTGAATTAGAATTAGGCGAGATAGCAGAAGATTTAACATATGAGAAGATACATGTTAAAATCTTGTATAAAAAAGAAACATATTCTACGCTCAAAAGTTATAACTCAAGAGTTAGAATCTGACGCGTTATCCTCACCTCTTCGATATACCAGGAACGTACGTCAATTTCGAGGATGAAATTTCAAAAGAAGAGGAGGTTGCAAGACCCCAAATTTTATGAATAAAGATTAATTTTCTCAAAATATTTTTTTGAATATTAAGGTGTGGATTTGATATAATATTATAGTTGTAGGTGATATTTATAAATTTTGAAAAGTAAGCAAGTTGTTATAAAATATTCGATTAGTCGAGGAATATTCGTTTTATCAGGGAATATTAAATGCGACGGCAAGACAATCATTAGTGGACCCATAATGTAATTCTTGTCGGAATGAGAAAACGCATGTAAATATCTTTTATGAAAATAACGGCAAAAGTTTTACCGTTAAGC
The DNA here is from genome assembly GCA_020205615.1 of Panax quinquefolius. Taxonomy (NCBI): domain Eukaryota; kingdom Viridiplantae; phylum Streptophyta; class Magnoliopsida; order Apiales; family Araliaceae; genus Panax; species Panax quinquefolius. Next base: position 141,666,756 of record CM035152.1, read on the forward strand.
TGTTGAAATACCCGGTGGTAAAAAAGTACGATGAATGGCGTGGTTGCATAGTAGTAACATTACGGTATTGATTATTGATGCTTACGTGAGAAGTCACTCTGTTTTATTCAATTATTGCTACAAATAATTGCTTTGCGTAGTATCTCACGTCATTTGATTCAATTATTGTTATAATATTTTATATTATTAAATCAATAATTAAGATGAAAATTTATTTATATTATTATTTGCATAATTAACAATGTCTAGAAATTTCCATCGAGGAAAGGGGTTTGGTCACTAAATTGCGCATGATATAGGAGAAATTCTTATCGGAAAGTACCCTCTTTCCTGGGAACGATCTGGTTGTTAATATTGCGAGTTATAATAATGATGAATAAATATTGTTAAAAATATTGAGGGAATTTTTATGAAGTATTTGTTGTAAGTTTGGCGTATTATTTGGACCCCCACTTACTTATTTTTTCGGAAGCAAGTTATAAAGTATATATATATATATATATATATATATATATATATGACATGTGTGTGGGGGTGGGAAAAAGGGGGGTGGGGAAGATGCCTTGGAAGGAAGGGCATTGTGTGTGTGTGTGTGTGTTTGATGTGCCGTAGGAATGTGTGGGTGGAGAAAAAAATGGAATGGTGGAGTGGAGTATATATATATATATATATATATATATATATATATATATATATATAAATGTGTGTGTGGGTGTGCATGTGATTTAATATGTGTGTGTGTGTGGTGGGAAGAAAAGGAGGGTGGGGGAAGATACCTTGGAGGGAAGGGTATTGTGTGTGTGTGTGTGTCTAATATATATATATATATATATATTATGCATGGTATTTGCATAGTGTTTGTATAGTGTTTGCATAGTAAATCAGGAAAAAAAAATTCTTCAGCCGTTTGCGCCCGTGAAGGTTTTACTGTGCGTCCGTGATTTTCTAAATTGAAATAGTATCCTTCCATTCTCCTATAAATAGGATGCTCAGTTTAGAATTGAAAATCACACCAGAATCAGAGAATTCTTCTTCTATAATATTGAGCGTATTTCTTTTGAGTTTAAGGAAGCTTTGAGTGTAGAAAATAGTGAAAGTTTTATTCAAGAATATCTCCGCTATACCAGTTTAAATACTCTCTTTTTTAAGGTAAGGAGTATTATTTATTTCATATTCGCTTACGATATTATTTTTCGTATTCGTAAGGAATTTTATTTTCGTTCAATATTCCCAAGAAATATTATCTTTGTTTAATATTCGTAAGGAATATTATCTTCGTTCAATATACGTAAGGAATATTATTTTCGTTCAACAGTTGTAAGGGATATTATTTTTGTTCAATACTCGTAAGAAATAATATTTTCTTCCATACTCTGTAGTATGTAAGTAATATTTTCTTTCATACTTTGTAGTATGTAAGTAATATTATTTCGTTTCAGATTATGAATTCTACACTCATTTTACTAAGTTTTGGCTTCTATACTCCATGAAATTAGTAGAATATCCTTGAAATTTGCGTTTCATCCAGTATTTTTTTATGAAAATATTATTCTGAGCATTCTTGATAAGTTTTACCCTTTTAATGCCGGAGTACTATTCACGGGATACTATTCCTAAAGTACTATTCACAAGATACTATTCACTTGGTTACTATTCACCCGGGGTACTATTCATGACAAAAAAATTGATTTCTTTTAGGTCCAAATCATTTTTGATACATTATTATTCTTGAATTCTACTCCACAAAGCAGTATCATGTTGACAATTTAGATATTCTTGAATTCTGGATAAATTAAATTATAAACTCTTTAATATTTATCCTTGATCTCGTTTGATTGAATTTTTATATCATTGTCATCATCCTCATGTTTATATTGTGATAAAAGTCATCTACGGCCAAGGGTGCAAAGATGAACTGTTGATTGGTATGATTATGACTAGGGATTATTCGGTGTAATCATGACCTGTAATGTTACAAGTGATGTGGATTATTAAGCTGAGTCTCAGCGATAGTTGTTGGTATGATCATGACCATGCGTTCTCTTCGCCCAAGGGTGCAAAGATGAATTGTTGTTTGGCATGTTCATGACCATTGGTGAAAACACGAATATTGTAAGACCCTAACTTTTTAATAAAGATAATTTTTCTATAAATATCATTTTTGAATATTATAGAATGAATTTGATATAATGTTATAGTTGTGGGTAGTATTTACAAATTTGTCAAAGTACGCAAGTTGTTTTATAATATTCGATTGGTCGGGGAATATTCGTTTTAACAGGGAATATTCGTACGACGGCACAATCATTGGTGGACCCCACAACGAAATTATTGTCGGATTGAGAAAACAACAAAAATATTTTTATAAAAATAACGGCGGAAGGTTTACAGTTAAAACTGTTGAACTACTCGGTAGTAAAAGTACAAGATGTCTGGCGTGGTGGTTGCATAGTAGCAACACCGCAATGATTCTTGATGTTTACGTAAGAAGTCACTCAGTTATACTCAATTATTGCTATAGTAATTGCTGCATCATATCTCTCATATTATTGATTCAATTATTATCACAGTATCATCTGCATAATATGTTATATTATTAAATCAATAATTGAGATGGCAAAGTTGACTTTTTTGGGAAAAGTCAAACTTCAAAATTTCAAAATTTATATTGTTGATAAAAATAGTTTCATTGTGTTGGAATTATTAGTGTTAGTGGAAATCGACATTTATTTCGATAATAATTGATGTATGGAGGTTATATTGACCAATCGGGTAATTAACCGGATAAATGAGCAATTGATTGTTATTAATTCACATGATTATAACTATTTGTTCACATGTGTGTACTATTGATTCACATTCTTGTTACTATTAGGGGAGTTAGTGCAAGATTGATAATACTTGCATGACTAAGTTAAAAATGGAGGTATAGATGGATGTACTATACTGTAATTAGTATTTTCACATGTCTAGAACTATTGATTCACATGATTTACTATTGAATCACATTATTTACTATTAGGGGAGTTGGTGCAAGATTGATAATACTTGCATGACTAAAAATAAAATGAAAGAAAAGTTGGAGGTATCAGATCGTAATTTTTCGAGCCCCAAAGCGTCTGCAATTATCGAAACTATATTTTTCTATAAATAGAAGCTCATTCTTCCTTCATTTCTCACCAATTCACTAAAGCTATAGAGCAATTATTATAGAGAGAAATTATAGAGAGAAGCTATAGAGAGAAAATATATAGAAGAAGAGAAGCATGCTACCTCACTATTCCAGTATCCAGTTTCTTTCTAAGGTAAGGGGTATTATTTCTTTCTTTCGTCTTCATGAAGAAAACTTCTGTTATTCCATTCTTTATTATTATGTTAGAATAACCTGTTTATGCGAAGTACCGCATATATGGTGAAATTCTTCTGTTATTCCATTCTTTATAATTACATTTGGAACATCTGTGCAGGCTTTTTTTACTGTAGGACTGGTTAAAATCTTTATTATTCTGTTGGAACATCCTGCGCTGCTGGTAGCTTTTACTGTAGGACCTAGTTCCGTATTTATTATTTTGTTGGAACATCTTTATCATGTTTTAAGTGGGACTGGTTCCGTCTTTATTATTCATTGGAATATCCTCGTCATGCATTTTACGTGGGACTGGTTAGACTTTATTATTCTGTTGGAATAAACACTGCACGTGCGGTCTATCGCATGCCTGGTGATTTCTTTTGTTATTCCATTCTTTATTATACTTAGTTGGTTTAAGTTTTGACTTCTATACTCCATGAAATTAGTGGAATATCCTTGATATTTGCGCTTAATCTAGTATCTTTTCATGGAAATATTCTTCTAAGCATTCTTGAATTTTACTCTACAAAGAAGTATCATGTTGACAATTTGGACGTTATTAGTTCTTGGTTAAAATAATTCTTGAACTTGTTTTATTGAATTCTTATATCATTGTCATCATCCTCATGTTTATATTATGTTGAAAGTCATCTGTGGCCTGTAGTGCATAGATGGACTTGGTATGATTATGACCAGGGATTATTCGGTGTAATCATGACCGTAATGTTACAAATGATGTGGTAAAAATCCTCATTGGCCTGTAGTGCATTGATGGACAGTTGTTGGCATGATCATGACCATTGATGAATACACGAATATCCTTGGCCCGTAGTGCATGGATAATTTATGGTCGTGGCCCTAATGAATATCCTTGGTCGTAGTGCAGGGATGATGTGGATTATTTATTAAGCTGAGTCTCAGAGATAAAAAGTGATGAAAATACTTTTTAAATCATAAAAGATAGTAGATTTTATTCTCTACTTGACTCTTTTAATGGATTGCTTGTTCCGCTGTAGTTAAACTTGATGTCTATTGTATTTTATCAGTTTAACATTGTTGAAGGCTAATGATAATTTATCCTGCATTATCTTAGTCATAATATTTCTTACTGGGCTAGTTGAGCTCACCCTTTCTTTCACTGTTCTCTTCAGGAAATGAGAATATAGCTGGAACGAGTTGGGGAAGCGAGTGACGTCCCGAGATGATAGTATTAGTAGTCCTCACTATTCGTGAAATAGTGTGATAATAAATGTATTGAGGACTTATTTTGAGTTTGTGTAATTGCCTAGAAGACAATGATTGTATTAAAACTCACACATTTCATATTGTATATTTAAGTTTATATCCGAATTTTGTACCATGTATTTGACGACTCGGAATAGGTGATGTATACCTATTTTGGGGGGCGTCATGATTAATATCAAAGCTTAGGATATGATCCTGGCTAAGATGTGAGACAAGAACTAGGAGGGAGAGCGGGGAATTCCTTCACTAGTATGACCTACCTAAGTTTATTTGGTATTTAATTGGTCGGTCAAAGTATAGGGATAATATGTGATATGTTAATTAACCCTTATTTTGTGGGCAGATTTGAAAATGGCATCCAGAATGTTGAGAACATCAATGGAGCATGGAGATCGTTGAGTCTCCACTGGATCAATAACGAGTGACAATGTGCATCGGGAAGGCGACAATCCTCATGCAAACAACAACACCGACCAAATGATGAACGATGGAATGTTCCGAGGCTTCATGCAATTCATGCAACATCAAGCGAGAGCGGCTCCTGTCCAAAATGCAGGTAGAAACACTGGCAACTCTCGGACGATCACCGCTAAGCAGTTCAAAGAACTGGGACCACTGGAGTTTTTGGAAAGCCAAAACCACTTAAGGCGGAGACGTGGATAAAGCAGATCAACAAGATATTTGATGTCTTGGGATGCTCTGAGGAGCAAAAGGTTCCCTTTGCGACCTTCTTCATGTCATGCAAGTGAGGCGATTATTGGTGGGAATCAGAAGCGTACTCAAACTTCTTTGACTTGAAGATGTCTTGGGAGAAGTTCCAAAAACTGTTCAATGACAAGTACTTTCCCGAAAGTATTCGTCACATGAAAGAGGTAGAGTTCATCAAGCTGGAGCAAAACAACATGACGTAGTACGAAGTCAAGTTTGCCGAGTTGTCCCGGTTTGCGTCCCATTTGGTTGATAATGAAAAGAGAATGACGCGAATGTTTCTAAGAGGTTTGAAACCTGAGATACGTCAATATCTTATCTCTCATAAACTGTGTTTGTATTCAGATGTTGTTAATAGGGCTCAGTTATTGGAACGCGATAATGAGTCAACCCAAACAAAAGAGAGCAGCCGGCAAAATGATAATACCAGTGATAGCAGTCATCGAAGCGGTGACAATAAGCATAGAGGAAATCAACATGCCAGAAATGGTAACCACTTCGGTGGTAATCATGGCCAAAATAATAAGAATGGACATTTCAAGAAGAGGAGATTCAACAATGATGGAAAGACGTCAGCACCATCACCCGTTGTTAAGGAAGGAGAACGACCACCTATTATATGTTTCAAATACGGAGGGGAGGGACATATCAGTCCAAATTGTGCGATGCCATCCAAAGCGTGTTACAATTATGGAAGAGAAGGTCACCTAGCCCGATTTTGTCGTTCACCGAAGACAAGTCCAGCTGGGAAGGAGGCACCAAAGGTCGTCCCAGAAAAGTCAAAACCGATAGTGCAAGGGAGAGCGTTTGTTGTGACCTCCCAGAAAATAAGGAACCCGAACGAGGTCATCACGGGTAAGCTTATCATAAACTCTAGCGAAGTATATACTTTATTTGATACCGGTTCTACCCATTCTTTTATTTCTCCTACTTGCGCTCAACGTTTAAATTTGACTCCGGAGAAATTGGACTTTAGCTTATCTGTTGAAACTCCATTGGGAGAAACCTTCATTACATCCACTGTTTATAAGTCTTGTTTAGTTCAAATCGGTACCCTCACATTACCTGTCGATCTTATTTCATTAAAAATACTTGAATTTGACGTAATTCTAGGGATTGATTGGTTAACTACTCATCATGCAAAAATTGATTATTTTCGTAAGGTTGTTAGCTTTCATATTCCTAACCAACCTATTATGCCAATTCAAGCAACCAAACCATTAAAATCAATCACTATCATCTCAAGCCATAAAGTTATTCGTTTATTGAAAAACAGATGTCAAGCTTTCTTAGCTCATGTTACAGATTTAAACAAAAATACGTCAATTTTGAATGATATTTCTATTGTTAATGAATTTCCTGACGTATTCCCTAAAGAACTTCCTGGCCTACCCCCAGAGCGAGAAATTGAATTTTGTATCGACCTTGAACCTGGTACAAAATCCATTTCCAAAGCCCCATATCGAATGGCTCCTATTGAACTTCAGGAGTTAAAGACCCAATTGCAGGAATTGTTAGACATTGGTTTTATTCATCCTAGTACGTCTCCTTGGGGTACTCCTGTTTTATTCGTGAAGAAGAAAGATGGAAGTATGCGACTTTGTATTGATTATCGGGAGTTGAATCATGTCACCATCAAAAATAGGTACCCATTGCTCGCATTGATGACTGTTTGACCGAACAGCAAGGAGCCAAATTCTTTTCAAAGATTGATCTTCATTAGGATATCACCAGTTGAAGATTAAAAGCGATGACATTCTAAAGGCGCTTTCGAGAACTCGAGACGGGCATTATGAATTCCTAGTCATGTCTTTTGGATTGACTAATGCTCCCCCGCCCTTCATGGATATGATGAACCGAGTATTCAAGGAATATTTGGATCACTTTGTGGTCGTCTTTATTGATGACATCCTTATTTATTCCAAAAGCCGTGAAGATCATGAGCAACACTTGAGGCTGATACTCCAAAAGCTTCGTGAATATAAGCTTTTTGCCAAGTTGAAGAAATGTGAGTTCTGGCTTGAGGAAGTAGCATTCCTTGGGCACGTAATATCAAATCATAGAATATCTGTTGACCCAGCAAAGATTGAAGCTATTCAAAGCTGGGAGAAACCCAAATCAGTGACCGAAGTACGTAGCTTTCTCGGCTTAGCTGGTTATTATTGGAGATTCGTGGAAGGATTTTCTCGAATCGCTACTCCATTAACTCAGCTTACTCGGAAAGATACAAAATTCGGTTGGAGTGAGGAATGTGAGAAGAGTTTTCAAGAACTCAAGAGGAGACTCATTTCAGCACCTGTTCTGACAATACCATCTGGCTCGGAGGGATTTGTCATCTACAGTGATGCTTCGGGCAAAGAGTTAGGTTGTGTTCTCATGCAACATGGGAAAGTCATAGCTTTATGCCTCATTTATTAACTCAAAGAATATGAGAGGAATTATCCTACTCATAATCTACAGTTGGCAGCAGTAGTTTTTGCACTAAAGATTTGGAGGCATTACTTGTATGGGGAGAAAGTGGAGATCTTTACGGATCATAAAAGCCTCAAATATTTCTTCACTCAAAAGGAACTCAACATGCGACAGAGACGTTGGCTTGAGTTGTTGAAAGATTATGATCATACCATCCAATACCATCCTGGAAAAACGAACGTAGTAGCTGACGCATTAAGTAGAAGATCATATGCGGGCACGAGTGCATTATTGTCAACTCAAAGGCCCATTGTGTATGACTTGGAAAGGATGGAAATAGAGTTAAAGACTCCAGGGACCCATGTGATGATGGCGAATATACGAGTGGAACAGACTTTAATTGATAAAGTTAAAGCTGCTCAAACTACAGACCTGGAGCTGATGCGAATGAGGAAGAAAGTGCAAGAAGGTGTTATTCCAGAAGCAAGAATCGATGAAGAAGGAATACTTCGAGTCAACTCCAGACTTTGTGTTCCTAACAATTCTGACTTGAAGTATAAAATCATGATGGAGGCGCACAACACACCATTTGCAATCCATCCTGGGAGTACCAAAATGTATCGTGATCTTCGACATACATTTTGGTGGAGCAATATGAAGAGAGAGATAGCGTTGTTTATCTCAAGGTGTCTAACGTGTCAACGAGTCAAGGCAGAGCATCAAGTACCAAAAGGTCCATTGCAACCACTTGAAATTCCAGAATGGAAGTGGGAGCACATTACCATGGATTTCGTTACTGGTCTTCCCAAGGTTTCTCAAGGCATAGATGCGATTTGGGTCATTGTTGATAGATTGACCAAGTCTGCTCATTTCTTACCGATACAAAAACTTAATACACTTGAACGTCTTGCTAGTATGTATATAAACGAGATTGTAAGATTGCATGGTATGCCAGTATCCATAGTTTCTGATCGAGACCCAAGATTCACTTCAAGATTTTGGGTTAGTTAGCAAAAAGCTATGGGCACAGATTTACGATTTAGTTCGGTATATCATCCTCAAACGGATGGGCAGTCAGAAAGGACTATTCAAACTCTTGAAGATTTATTAAGACTCTGTGTCCTTGACTTCAAGGAAAGTTGGGACAAGTTCTTACCGTTGGTGGAGTTTTCATATAACAACAGTTATCAAGCAAGTATTGGCATGGCTCCATTCAAAGCGTTGTATGGAAGAAAGTGTCGTTATCCAGTATGCTGGGATGAGGTGGGCGAAGCAACGTTGTTGGGACCAGAGTTGGTACGTATGTCTACGGAAAAGATTCAAATGATCCGCAACGTATAAAAACCTCACAATATCGACAAAAGAGTTATGCTGATCTTTATCGAAAAGACGTGGAATTCGATATTGGAGATCATGTGTTGTTACGTGTTGCTCTATAGAAAGGAGTTACGAGATTTGGAAAGAGAGGAAAGCTCAATCCTCGATTCATTAGCCCATTTTTAATCCTCAAATGAGTAGGAACTGTGGCCTATAGACTCGCTTTACCGCCAAGTATGTCTCGTGTTCATAATGTTTTTCACATATCTATGTTACGTAAATATGTGAAAGACCCGAACCACATTATTGAGTTAGAATCGGACGAAATAGCGGAAGATTTAACATATGAAGAGGATCCTGTTAAAATTTTGGATAAGAAGGATCATATTCTACGCTCCAAGGTTACACCTCAAGTCAAAGTTTTGTAGAGAAACCACGATGTGGAGGAAATGACTTGGGAGTTAGAATCTGAGATGAAGTCAAGATATCCTCACCTCTTCGATATACCAGGTACGTACCCTAATTTCGAGGGCGAAATTTCATAAGAAGGGGAGGTTGTAAGACCCCAACTTTTTAATAAAGATAATTTTTTTATAAATATCATTTTTGAATATTATAGAATGAATTTGATATAATGTTATAGTTGTGGGTAGTATTTACAAATTTGTCAAAGTATGAAAGTTGTTTTATAATATTCGATTGGTTGGGGAATATTCGTTTTAACAGGGAATATTCGTACAACAAAGACAATCATTAGTGGACCCCCACAATGTAATTATTGTCGGATTGAAAATGACAAAAATATTTTTATGAAAATAACGGCGGAAGTTTTACTGATTAAAAGCGTTGAACTACTCTTAGAGTAAAAGTAAAAAATACGATGTCGCATTAGTTGCGTAGTAGTACGGTAATGATTATTGATGATTACGTAAGAAGTCACTCAGTTATACTCAATTATTGCTACGATAATTCTTTGCATCATATCTCTCGTATTATTGATTCAATTATTATCACGAGATCATCTCGCATAATATGTTATATTATTAAATCAATAATTGAGATGGCAAAGTTATTCATATTATTAAATTACAATATTTACAATGTCTAGAAGTTACATCAAGGAGAGGTTTGGTCACCTAATTGCACACCAATAGGAGAAATCCTTCACCGGAAAGCCCCCTTCTCAGGAGGAGCGACCTGGTTGTTAAATATTGTGAGTTATAATATTCTTGATGAATGTTATTAAAATTGAAGTTGTGTTGAGTCGAATTTGGAGACGCGGACGTGATATTGAGTCCGGAACGATGAAATTAGTAAAATAGACTATAAACACAAAAATTTTGGGGTTAACTTTTTGGTGGTCAAAGTCGATAGTTGACTTTTTTGGGAAAAGTCAAACTTCAAAATTTCAAAATTTATATTGTTGATAAAAATAGTTTCATTGTGTTGGAATTATTAGTGTTAGTGGAAATCGACATTTATTTCGATAATAATTGATGTATGGAGGTTATATTGATTAATCGGGTAATTAACTTAGGATAAATGAAAGCAATTGATTGTTATTAATTCACATGATTATAACTATTTGTTCACATGTGTGTACTATTGATTCACATTCTTGTTACTATTAGGGGAGTTGGTGCAAGATTGATAATACTTGCATGACTAAGTTAAAAATGGAGGTATAGATGGAGGTACTATACTGTAATTCGTATTTTCACATGTCTAGAACTATTGATTCACATGATTTACTATTAGGGGAGTTGCTGCAAGATTGATAATACTTGCATTACTAAATTAAAAATGAAAGAAAAGTTGGAGGTATTGTACTGTAATTTTCGAGCCCCAAAACGTGCAATTATCAAAACTATATTTTTCTATAAATAAAAGCTCATTCTTCCTTCATTTCTCACCAATTCACTAAAGCTATAGAGCAATTATTATAGAGAGAAATTATAGAGAGAAGCTATAGAGAGAAAATATATAGAAGAAGATAAGCCTGCTACCTCACTATTCCAGTATCCAGTTTCTTTCTAAGGTAAGGGGTATTATTTCTTTCTTTCGTCTTCATGAAGAAAATTTCTGTTATTCCATTCTTTATTATTATGTTAGAATAACCTGTTTATGCGAAGTACCGCATATATGGTGAAATTCTTCTGTTATTCCATTCTTTATTATTACATTGGAACATCCATGTCATGTGCTTTTTGACTTAGGACCGGTTCCGCTTTTTATTATTCTATTGGAACATCTCGTTTATGCATGCTTTACGTGGGACTGGTTCCGTCTTTATTATTCTATTGGAACATCATATTCGTGTTTTTACGCTTTGGGACTGGTTCCGCCTCTTTATTATTATTCGTTGGAATATCACATGCATGCGTTTTATGTGGGACTGGTTCCGTCTTTATTATTCTATTGGAATAACCTGCCTGTGCGGTCTATCGCATGCCTGGTGATTTTTTTTGTTATTCCATTCTTTATTATACTCAGTTGGTTTAAGTTTTAACTTCTATACTCCATGAAATTAGTGGAATATCCTTGATATTTATGCTTCATCCAGTATCTTTTCATGGAAATATTCTTCTAAGCATTCTTGAATTTTACTCTACAAAGAAGTATCATGTTGACAATTTGGACGTTATTAGTTCTTGGTTAAAATAATTCTTGAACTTGTTTTATTGAATTCTTATATCATTGTCATCATCCTCATGTTTATATTATGTTGAAAGTCATCTGTGGCATGTAGTGCATAGATGGACTTTGGTATGATTATGACTGAGGATTATTGATTGTAATCATGGACCGTAATGTTACAAATGATGTGGTAAAAGTCCCCATTGGCACAGAGTGCATTGATGGATGAGTTGTTGGCATGATCATGACCATTGATGAATACACGAATATCCTTGGCCCGTAGTGCATGGATAATTTGTGGTCGTGACCCTAATGAATATCCTTGGTAGTAGTGCGTGGATGATGTGGATTATTTATTGTCGAGTCTCGGTGATAAAAAGTGATGAAAAACCTTTTAAATCATAAAAGATAGTAGATTTTATTCTCTACTTGACTCTTTTAATGGATTGCTTGTTCCACTGCAGTTAAACTTGATGTCTATTGTATTTTATCAGTTTAACATTGTTGAAGGCTAATGATAATTTATCCTGCATTATCTTAGCCATAATATTTCTTACTGGGCTAGTTGAGCTCACCCTTTCTTTCACTGTTCTCTTTAGGAAATGAGAATATAGCTGGAACGAGTCGGGGAATGGAGTGATGGTCCAGATGATAGTATTAGTAGTCCTCACTATTTTGTGAAATGGTATGATAATAAATGTATTGAAGACTTATTTTGAGTTTGTGTACTGTCTAGAAGACAATGATTGTATTAAAACTCACAGCTCATGTTGTATATTTAAGTTTGTATCTGAATTTTGTACCATGTATTTGACGACTCAGAATAGGTGATGTATACCTATTTTGGGGGCGTCACAAATATCATTGGTCCGTAGTGCATGGAAAATTCGTGGTCGTGATACTAATGAATATCCTTGGCCCGTAGTGCATAGATAATTCAGTGATATGGATTATTTATTAAAGCTGAGTCTCAGCGATAAAATTGATGATAAAACTTTTAAATCATAGAAGATAGTAGATATCATGCTCTACTTAACTCTTCTAATGGATTGCTTATTCCGCTGCAGTTGTTGATCTAAAATTTGTTGTCTATTGTATTCTATCACTTGTTATACTGTTGAAGGCTAAGGATAATTTATTCTCGCATTATCTTAGTCATAATATTTCTTACTTTGGGCTAGTTGAGCTCACCCTTTTCTTTCACTCGCTTCTCTTCAGTGAAATGAGAATATAAATTTGGGACTAGTCGGGGGAATGGATTCGATTATCCGGATGATTGTTTTAGTAGTCCTCACTATATTCGTGAAATAGTGTGATAATAATTGTAATGAAATTAAATTTGAGTTTGGATATTGTCAGAGACAATATTTGTATTAAAACTCACATGATTTTATGTTTTGTTGTATTTTGCACGACATAACAGTATAATTAAGTTTGTATTCAGATTCATATCATGTATTTGGCGACTCAAGATGGGTGATGTATATCTATTTTGGGGGCATCACATAATATGTATTGATTAAATTTATATTAATTTTAAATTTAAAAATCACATACTTCAAAAAAAGATTAATAAATTAATAGCGATTTAATAATTAAAAACAAGATGTTGTAGTATATTACATCTATCATAAGCTTTAACGCATGAAGCCAATATAAAGGTCAAATCGTTACAATGGTCAAAACATGTTTTGACTGTTAAAACTTTTAAATTTTATTATTTAAGGAATCAATATAAAGAACATGTTAGGTACATAGTGAAAAAAATTGAATCCCTATCCTGCAGAATGACCAAATGACACTGCAAAGTAGGGATAGAGATAAGAAAATTATTGTGAATGCTCTAAATGCTATGGAATTAGTTAAAGTGTTTAAGCAACTATTGAAGGCTGAGAGATGAGGGATGTGAGAAGCTACTTGATGAAGTTTGTTTATTTTGTAACAAATACAAAATTGACATTATAGATATGAATGCTTTATTCCATAGATCAAGTCGAAAATCTCAAGGTATTACACATTTTCATGATTATTATGTTGAGATATTTTGTACTGTTTTGAATTGGAAACTTCAAGAATTAAATGATCGTTTTACGAGAGCAAGTACTAACTTTTTTTTTATCATTGGCATACTTAAATCCTAGTGATTGTTTCGCTAATTTTGACAAGGATAAATTGATTCATCTCGCTGGCTTTTATTCGAATGACTTTTCTCCAATGAATCTTATGTAGATACTTACATTTCTGATATGCGGACAAATCAAAAATTTTTGAAAGTTCAAGGGATTAGCGGTCTTGCAAGAAAGTTCGTAGGCATTAAGAAATATATTGTATTTCCTTTGGTATATCGGCTTCTAAAGTTGACATTAATCTTACCTGTTGCGACTGCTAGTGTTGAAAGAGTTTTTTTTTTTTTTTGCGATAAAGATAATTAAGAATAGGTTGCACAATTTCATGGAAGATCAATTGATGAATGATTGCTTGATTACATACATGGAGAATGATATATTTGATTTGCATTGACAATGAAAGGAAAACATGCAGAGAACAATTGTGCTTATTATATTATACTAGTTATTTTTTTAGATAAATTTGATGACTACAACAATGACATATATTATATTATTTTAGTTTATATTTGAGTCATTTTTGTTATTATAATTATTAATTTTGCTCTAATAATTGACTTCAGTGTCAACAATTTTTGACTTCGCCACCGGGCCTCCAGCAAAACAGTACTTGAAGCTTAATACAAATCAAATCTAATTGTTCTATAGTTTATGTAAATAGCCTAATACAATGTCAATGTGTTATCTTTATAAAACCGAAAATAATTTGTATGTCGATTAATTTTATGTTGAACTGTTACAAAATAGAACAGTAATATGTTATGTGATTTCGTATTTTATACCCTTATATTTCATGTGCGTTCACATACGTTATCTGTCAATCGGTATTTAATATCGACATGAATATAGCAACAGTGTTATGAATATCATGGGCGGCTTATTAAAAAAGAAAACAAAATTAAATATAAAATAATATTCACCTAATCTTTGGATGGTGAAAATGATCTCTCTTATTCAACGATAACAACTATCAAAAATATGATCACCTCTTGACCAATGATTCCAAAGGTGACCAACTACTTTCACATAAATCTCATAAAGCATGACCCCAAAAAAAAAAGTGAAGAGGAAATAAGATGGGGTGAAATTACTTTTACACCTTTTCTATAGAAAATAAAAAAGAAAATTTAACAAATTAAAAAACCGTAGCACTATTTTTAGGTGTGTTTTTAATATTTTCACATAGTTCCTTCTCACGTAAAAATGAGACTCACTATATGCTCATGTGGAAATATCAGAAAAGACCCCATTTTTAAACCAGAAAAGCTAATCAATCACCACCATAATACACTGGTAAAGAACAAGACCCCATTTTCAAACCTGGATAAACTTTCAAAGCTGAAAGATTATGTAAGCAAAGCATATGCTGTGAGAAAAACTGCTCATCTAGGACTGACATATACATCATACTATTTTCAGCAACAAGGAAAAACTCTGGGCCGTTCCCACACCTAAAACATTCCAAAGTATGTTATTACCTTTTTTCTTTGAGCACTTGTACTAAACCTAGATGTAGTACATAAGCAACTTCTATTATAACAGACTTTGGAGTATTATTTTGTTGTTGTAACAGAGACATAACAATATCAAGATCATTTAAAGCTAGGATCAAGGTGAAACAGAAGCAGTCTGCAGTTCCAGATCTCCAAAAGGCAGTAGTTTTGTCCAACATTGAAACATGGCCATCTTTCAGACCTTCGCCATGCACGGTTAGTTTCCACTGGGAATTATAACAAGGTGCATCATTTATTTTTATACTTCACTTTCCAGAGTAACATCTAGCAGGCCACAGACACAAAACGTCACAGAGAAGGAAAGCACGAGACTGATTTTTTTCAATGGTATTTTTGCAAAATTTTGTGATTAATATCGTAAACCTTGGGGCAGTATATATAGACAAAGTTACACCCAAGTTCAGTTATACTTGCGGACTATAAAAAATATATAAAAGAATCAGCTACAAAATGATTAAGTTAGTGTGCCCGTGGGTACAATAATATCTTTGTCATCCCAGCCTTCAAAACCCGCTAACTTATATCAGAAGCAGGTTCATAACCTTCATCCTTCATTAGCTTGCTTAACCTTAGTAAACCAGCCCGTATTTCCTTAATTTGTGGGTGCAATTGGTCTCCAACAACAAACACATGCACATGATTCTTCAGATCAATCCAGCTACACCCGGGCTCCTTGCTCACCCCTCGAAGGTTCATCATCTTTCTTACTCGTTCCACATCTTCCCGCCTGTCCAACGCTGTATAAATACTAGACAACAATACATAAGCAGATGATTCTTCTGAGCCCAACTCCATCAATTTTTCTCCTGCATAAGCCCCCAGTTCGTAATTACGGTAATTCCGACAGGCACTTAACAAAATGCGCCACAAACAGAGACCATGATCTGAAGTTGCCGTTTCAATCAACTCTTTTGCTTCGTAGAGCTTCCCGGCACGGCTCAGAATATCAACCATGCATGCAAAGTGCTCCAGTCTTGGAACAATACCAAATTCATCAGACATCATCTTGAAATAAGCCCAACCTCTATCTACAAAGCCCATATGGCTACAAGCAGTGAGAACGTTGACAAAAGTAACACTGTCTGGTTTTGTGCCCTCTAGTCGCATCTCTTCAAAAAGTTCAAGCGCTTCATCATCAAGTCCATTTTGAGAAACACCGGAAATCATTGAGTTCCATGACACGACATCCCTTGCAGGCATCCTCCTGAAGATGAGGTTTCCGTCTTCAAGACTTCCACACTTTGCATACATAGTTAACAGAGCACTTCCAATTGGAACTTCAAGACCAAATCCAAACTTGATGGTATGGGCATGTATCTGTTTTCCTTGCTCAAAAGCAGCAAGACTAGAACAGGCTTTTAAGACACTGGCCATAGTCAACTCATTGGGCAATATACCCTCAATTTGCATTTTACAATACAAGTCCATAGCACTTTCATTCTCCCCATTTTGAACATACCCTCCGATCATGGAAGTCCACAAGACCATATCAGGTTCCCGTAAATAATAAAACCCCTTCCTAGCATCATCGATACAACCACATTTAGCATACATGTCAACTAAAGCTGTCATTATATAAATTTGTGATTCGAATCCCGACTTTACAAGATATCCATGGACTTGCTTTCCTTTTTTCCCGCTACCACTATCACTGCAAGCATTCAGGACTCCAACAAGGGTAAACTCACTAGCCTTCATGCCAGCAAAATGCATTTTGGAGAATAAAGTCAACGCCTTTTCACAATCCCCAGATTGTGCGAAACCAGTGATCATTGCCGTCCACGTAATAGAGTTCTTATCACTCGTCAACTCAAACGACTGAAACGCGTCATCCAAGTT
This sequence comes from Panax quinquefolius, assembly GCA_020205615.1. NCBI lineage: Eukaryota > Viridiplantae > Streptophyta > Magnoliopsida > Apiales > Araliaceae > Panax > Panax quinquefolius. The sequence goes on from CM035152.1 coordinate 141,683,903, forward strand.
CCCACACTTTGCATACATTGTAACAATAGCATTCCCAACAGATGCAACCGATAAAATCCCAAATTTGATCACAAGTCCATGAAGTTGTCTACCAACATCAATAAATTCACGCAATGTAAAAGCACTAAGAACACTAGTCAACACAAACTCATTAACACCTTCCTCCTCTTCCCACAACATCATTTTAAAAAGTCCCAAAGCATAACCAGCAAGCCTCTGCATAGCATACCCAGAAATCATCGTACTCCAAGTAATCGAATTCCTCTCAGGCATTTCATCAAACACCTTGCGAGCATCATAAACAAGACCGGACTTACAATACAAATTAACCAAAGAACTACCCACAAATACATCATCACAACTCGCAATCTTTATAGCAAGCGAGTGAGCTTGCTGCCCACCAAATGGGTCTAACAAAATCGACGCGGCAGTGAAAACGCCGCAAAGAGTATGACCATTTGGGAACAACCCATTTTCCCTCCTTAAGCGTTTGAAAAGTTTCATAACAAAGATTGAATTTTGAGACCCACCCAGTTGAGAGTAGCCATTGATGAGGGAATTCCATGAGACAATGTCTTTGTCTTGTATTTCTTCGAAAGCGAGATTGGCTTCGGGTAAGTGCTCGCATTTGGCGTAGAAGTTGACGAGGCTGCTGGCGAGATACGTGCAGGAAGATTTACCAGTCTTGATGATTTGGGCATGCAAGGTTTTGCCTTTTGGGAGGTTCTTGATTTGGGTGTATTGAAGAATTTGATTGAAAAAAGATTGATTTGAATGTGCCATCAACGGCTCGAATTCTCGGTTTTAAGGAGTTCGCGAATAGAGCATATTTTATAGGTCACTTAAAAGTTATAAGCCCGTGAACATTTTCAAAACTCTGCATAAGGAAATGGAAGCACGAACCAGTAAAGGGCCAGGCAATACCAGTTTATGAATTTTAATAGAAAGTCTGTTAAATTTTAATGGCTTCAAGTGCCAAAAAACAAATATGGACTCTCATGTGATGTATTTGGATTGAATGAATGGAATGGAGGACAAAATTAAATAATTTTAAAATATTTTAAGTGTATATTTGAAATAATTTATCCTCCAAAATAATTATAAAAAACACTATTTTTATTTTATTTATTCTTCTATTTCATTCTAAAGTCGTAAAATATATCCGATAATATCATTAGTAAAATGCTTTATAATAAACTAGTTTGTTGAGCAAACACTCACCTGAATGTAATTTTTAAATAATAATTAATAAAAAGAAATTTAAAAAAAAAAAAAAAAAAATATAGAGAGAGATAAGTCGGTATGTAAGAGTAAAATGTGAGAGTAGCGGAGAGATAAGTAAGCCGAGTAGAATGTGTGAATAGTAAAGAGAATAGTGTATAGATAGAAATTAGTTTTTGTTTTTATTTTTTTATCATCCAAAATATCAAAACCGTTATTAAAAGTTGAAGGCTTTATTAATAGAAATAAATATAGGGTTTTTCCAAATAAACAAAATAAATAAGCTTTTTCCCCATTAGACACAACCTCTCACACTTGGATCTTATCCTTTATTTATAGGTTACTATTTCCAAATAAAATTACAAAACTCTTCTAAATAAAATATATGAACCTTTGGTAAGTTAAACCAGCTACTCACCAAAAAAAATCAGTGAAATCACTCATATAAGTTGATCACGATTAAATGCATAAAAAATAATAATATTAATTAGTACGGATAACTTTTTATGTGATTATTCGTTGTAAGCTTTTCAATGATATATTATGTGTTTAAATCGGAGTTATATGGACTAAGATATGGCTTCTCAAAATTTGAATCAGGAAAGGGTAAATCTGAAAATTTTTAGATTCTAAAGGTTGAAAGAGAAGTGCAAATTTCAGTCTCGGACAGAAATATGTGCACTACACCTCCCTCGTGAAAGCTCTTAAAATAGAGTTTGAGCATACCATTGGACTTGGAAAAAGGAGTCGATTAGAACTGTGCAATCACCGCTACGAAGAACTATCGGAAAGGCAGCGCGTGAAGCTCAAAGGCGCTGGAGCGCTGCGTTGCCCATGCGCGACTGCTGCTTATTTAGTGTGTGGCTCACGCGCCCGACTGATTTGACCTGTTGATTGGTTCGCCCAATCCGACCCACTCCAGATTTGACCTGCACCTCGGCCCGGTCCAACAGATTTAATTATTTTTTATTTTAATTTCAGAAATTGTTTTAATAATTAATAAATTCATGGAAATTAATTAAAAAATAGTTATAATGATTATTTAATTCTGAAAATTTACAAAAATTAATTATTAGCATATAATTACTGTTTCTACTAAAATTTTGAAATATTAATATATTTGGATAGTTTTTGTTTAATTTACAATCTATTAAGCAATGATTTATTAATTATAAAAATTAGCAAATTTATCAGAAAAATTCCAGGAAAATTATAGTACTCTTTTTATGATGTTAAGATAGTGTTGTAAAGATTTGAAAAAGAAATTAATACATTTGGTTATTTTTGGTTAATTTCCAATTATTTATACGATGGTTAATTAATTGTGAAAATTAACAAACTTATCAGAAAAATTCCAAGAAAATTACAATACTCTTTTTACGATGTTAAGCTATTGTTGTAAATTTTTGGGAAGAAATTGATATATTTGGGTATTTTGGTTAATTTCTAATTAATTATGTAATGATTAATTAATTGTAATAATTAGCATAATTATCAAAAAATCAGAAAAATACAGTATCCTTTTATGATGATAAGCTAATATTGAAAAATTTTTGGAAGCCTTTTAATGTGTTTATAGCATACTTGGTATATTAATTGAGTAATATTGCATATTATTTAATTCTCTTTGTTTATATTTTGAAATATTAGTCATTGGTTCTTAGAATTAAATTACCATGCTATAATTACACATAACCTTGTTCTTAGTGGGAGTAATTTAGGTGGGAGTAATTTAATTAAGTTATTCCCTAAATTATACGTCTTATGCTCTGAAAAACTAAATTTAAATAATTAGACATTCATACAAATTGTGATTCCAAAGCCTGGCAAAAGTCTCTCCTTTTGTATTTTTGTCCCGTTATTTTTATGTTAATTTGGTTCATGGGACAAAGATGATTTATATACTGTGGTGAACTAATCGAATATCTCTAATAAGATTCTTTCCCTTTTCTTTTTCCAAAAAAATGGACATGACTAGATTGCATCTCTTAACTACCAATATGATTGAAACGTTAGGAGATGTTGTCAACCCTTTGTCAGATGACCAACAAATTCGAACAGTGATATGCTCATTTCCCGACAATTGGAACAATCTCAAGGTTAACATAGCTCAAAATGAAAACATTAAATCTTTGGAAGATATTTTTTATCACCTTGAGGGCTTAAAAGTTGAACAGCTGGTGGTTGAGCATTTAAAGACTAAACGACTAGAAGATGAACGCCTAAATGCTCAACAAATAGAGATTGCTAATGCTAATGAGCCTCAAAAGGTTGCAGAGGCTAGTGAGAAGGACAATGTCAAGTTGATTTGTTACAACTGTGGCACAGCAGGACGCTTCGCTCGTGACTGCACTGAGTCGAAGAAGGTAATAACTTGTCTTGATCAAACTATGTGTTTAGTGTCTTCCACTCTATTCCGTTGCTCATTCTCTCAATGTGTGAATTGTAGATTCTGGAGCAACGGACCACATAGCACGTGATCGGACAGGGTTCGTAGAGTATCACCGAGTTCTAACTAGCAAAAAATGTAAGACCTCAACTTTTATGAATAAAGATAAATTTTCTATAAATATCATTTTTGAATATTATTGAGTGAATTTAATATAATGTTATAGTTGTGGATAATATTTATAAATTTTGCAAAGTACGCAAGTTGTTATATTATATTCGATTGGTCAAAGAATATTCGTTTTAACAAGGAATATTCGTACGACGACACAATCATTGGTGGACCCCACAACGGAATTATTGTCGGATTGAAAAACGACAAAAATATCTTTTTATAAAAATAACGGCGAAAGTTTTACCGTTAACTGTTAGAATACCCGGTGGTTAAAATATAGTAATATGCGGGGTTGACAAGAATTACCAGTATTACACATGTATTTTGAATTATTGATTCTTACGTAAGAAGACACTACTCAATAATTGTTACAGTAATTACTGTTCAATATTTTATTTTATTGATTCAATAATTGATGCGTTGATATTTTATATTATTGTTGTTTCAATAATTATCACTGCACAGTATTTCCCATTATCAAATTAATAATTCATATTATTTAAATAATATTATTAGATAGCATTATTGGCAATATCTAGAAAGTTTTGTCAAGGAGAGGTTTGGTCACCTAATTGCGCGCCAGTAAGGAGAAATCCTTATCGGAAAGCCCCCTCTTTCTTGGGAACGGTCTGATTGTCATTATTGTGATTCTGTAATATTATTTGTGAATAATTAGTTATTGATTTGTAGGATAAGAAAATATTTATTTTATGTGGACATAAATGATGGATAGGAAAATATTTATTTTATGTGGTTATAAATGAAGGAATTAATGTTGAGGTGTTTTATCAGTATTTTATCGGATTGGAGGTATTAAAAAATCAAATCGGTGTTCTTAAAGCTCTATTGCGTGAGTTATAATTTTAATCCGACCGTTGGATCGTTGTGATTTTTGGATATGTTATGCATATATAAGTTGAGTATATGTCCACAAATTTTGAACCGTTAAAAATTAACGTATGATTTGTTATGAATTTTATGAGGTGTTGAAAATTGTACGTTTGTGGAATTCGGATATTTTCTGTTTGGAATTTGAAAAACCTTTCTTCTGCAAAGTTGTAGAGAATTCGATTTCGTGTGGAATGGACATAAAATAAGTATTTTTCTGATAAAAGGGCTATTTTTTATGAATTATTGAAGTTTTAGAAAATAAATATTTTTATTAAAAACATGGTGAACCCCACTTTTTTTTGGTGTGGAAAATTACTGAATTTGGTGGGGCCCACTAGTGGTGGCTGAGTTTTGGTCAAGAAAATGTGCGTGGAAAAAAAATATTATTATTTTATTATTTAGTCTCGTATATATTTAAAGATTTTCCTATAAATAAGCGCTTAAGTTAGAATTGAAAATCACACCAGAATTAGAGAATTCTTCTTCTATAATATTGAGCGTATTTCTTTCGAGTTTTAGAAAGTTTTGAGCGTAGAAAATAGTGAAAGTTTTCTTCAAGAATATCCCCGCTATACCAGTTGGAATACTCTTCTTTTCAAGGTAAGAGATGTTATTTTTGTTGATATTCATTGAAATAATATTTTCTTCCATACTCTGTAGTATGTAAGTAATATTATTTCGTTTTATTTTGAATTCTATACTCTTTTTGTTAAAATTTTGGTTTCTATACTCCATAAAATTAGTAGAATATCTTTCGATATTTCAAGGCTTCATCCAAAGATCTTTTCATGGATATATTATTCTGAGCATTCTTGATAAGTTTTAATTTTTTCATGCCGGAGTACTATTCACGGGGTTATTATTCCCGAAATACTATTCACGGGGTACTATTAACTCAAATACTATTCACCCGGTAGTATTATTAAGCGATAAAAAAATTTATTCATTTTCATTCAAATTATTTTTGGTACAATATTATTCTTGAATTTTACTTCACAAAGCAATATCATGTTGACAATTTGGACGTTATTGATTTTTGGATAAATTAAATTATAAATCTTTAAAAATTTGTCCTTGAACTTGTTTTATTGAATTCTTATATCATTGTCATCATCCTCGTATGTTTATATTACATTGAAAGTCATCTCATGTATTCAGAGTGCATAGATGGATTTGGTGTGATTATGACCAAAAATTATTCGGTATAATCATGACCGTAATGTTACAAATAATGTGGTAAAAGTCCTCATTGGCCCATAGTGCATTGATGGACAGTTGTTGGTATGATCGTGACCATGATGAATACACGAATATTCCTGGCCCGTAGTGCATGGATAATTTGTGGTACGTGATACTAAAGAATATCATTGGTAGTAGTCAAGGGGGGTGATTCGATGATGTGGATTATTTATTGTTCGAGTTTGCCGATAAAAGTGATGAAAAACCTTTTAAATCATAGAAGATAGTAGATTTTATGCTTTACTTGACTCTTCTAATGGATTGCTTATTCCGCTGCAGTTAAACTTGATATTTGTTATATTTTATCAGTTTAACACTGTTGAAGGTTAACGATAAATTATTCTGCATTATCTTAGTCATAATATTTCTTACTGGGCTAGTTGAGCTCACCTTTTTGCTTTCATTGTTCTCTTCAGGAAATGAGAACATAGCCGGGACTAGTCGGGGAACGGAGTAACAGTCCAGATGATAGCATTAGTAGTTCTCACTATTCTATGAAATAGTGTGATAATAAATGTACTGAGAACTCCTTTTGAGTTGAATACTGTCTAGAAGACAATATTCGTATTAAAACTCTCAGTTTATGTTTTATCGTATTTTACACGACAGTTGTATTATTAAGTTGTATTTGAATTTTGTACTATGTATTTGACAACTCAAGATGGGTGATATATACATGTTTTGGGGGCGTCACAAAAAAGTACTAATGGAAAATTACTCTAGTGTTGATGTGCTAGGAATTGACACTTACAAATTAGAGATGCGAGAATGCTCTGCATTGATTCTTCATAATATACTCTAAGCACCAGATGTGCGACAGAATTTATTTTTTATTCTTGCAGTAATTAATTTAGACTACTCTATTCGTTTTGAGAATAATAGTGGTATAATTTCTCGTGGGATTGAAATTTTTGAATATGAATTTACTTATAATGGTTTTATGGTTTTAGATACTATTAATTCTAGCGTTAATAGTAATGATTTTTAATCCTAGATGATCATGATAATTCAATTAAATAACATGCTAAATTAGGCCATATTGGACAGAATAAAATGACTAGGTTAGCTCGAGCAAATCTTTTAGGCCCACTCGCTAAGATCAATCTACCCACTTATGAACATTGTGTTAGCAAGGAAATCAACTACAAAACCATAAAATCAATTACAAAATCATTTGGTAAAGTCACTAGGATAGAAACACCCTTGCAACTCATTCACTCAGACATCTATAGTTGTGGCCCTATGAATGTGAAAGAAAGGTATGGACGCTCCTATTTTTGACTATAAGCGATTCAGGTACAATTTCTTAATATCTCACAAGTCTGAGACATTAGATTACTTTAGACATTATTTAATTGTAATCGAGAAACAGTTGGACAAAAGTGTTAAAACACTTCGATCTGACCGAGACTGCGAATATCTGTACAATCAGTTTAAAAAACTGTGTGAGGAAGCAATGTTATAGCCTCCTCTACACATGTAACAAAATTAATACAACAAATATCACCAAACCATAAGTGCTACTATGGCAACCTAAAATTACCATAATTTACACCTACTAGAAATGAGACATATAATATAAAGATCAAAACATATAAACAGATGATTAAAGAATATGGAAAAAGGCAAGATGAGGTTTTTGGCACTGCAAAATTAATTACAACACTAACCAATCGAAAGACAGCAAGAAAAACAAAAATCTCCTCTCCCCAAGCAATGAACAATTTACCACATGCTTCACCTTGTACACATCGTGACCTATGCACAAGAAAACTCAAATTCAGAGATGTTTAGTGAAGCATTATTTACCCCACCCTTGGGGTGGGGGTGGGGGTGGGGTGGGGGGGTAAGAGATGGAGTGAAAATCACCCAACAAAGAATATAAGATGCAACTAAAAGTATAGCATATGAAAACATCAAGAAGCGTGAACGAAAGACAAATTTGTCAAAAAAAAAAGTGACGACGTTGTCATCATGTTTGAACTAAAAGTACAAGGCTCACATCCAATAAACCTATATGTATAAAATGAAATCAACAAAGCATGTTTAAGTTGGGTGGTACTGGGTCTGTAGTGCACTGCACCTTCTATGTAAGCATTCTCAGACAATTTTATTGCGAATTTCTTCAAGTTTTTTCAAGATCTCTCCTGGAGTTCTATCCAATTCATCTGCAATTTTTCGTTGCAAATCCAATGGCAATGTTGGGTACTGCTCACACAAATCTCCATCGACCACATCCTACAAAATCATGCACAAAGTTTGTTGTTATTCCAACATTCTTAAAAATCAGCCCAAAATATTCACAAATATTACATCGAAAGATAGTTGATGCAATTTTCCAAACATATTCTGCAAAAAACTCATGAACAAAAATATAAGTAATATCAGCAGCAACTACTACTGCAACTAGAGCCTTTCTTGTCCCAAAATGTGATTTCTTCATACACAATCAAAGCCACGAGAGGTGTGCTTGATTGTTCCAAGGAAAACACATAATATCAAAAAGACTGCCTTTTTGATAAAATAACCAATATCTCCCAAAAGAAAATGAGAAACAAGATAAACCCAATGAAAATGAGCAAAATTTAATGTGCTCTCAGTGTACTTCATCCACACAAACACAGATGGAGAGAGGTTTTTTTTTTTTTTGGGGGAGGGGTTAAGAACTACGATGCCAGAACATCAAACCTCTTGTAGAAACTTAACAGAGGAAAAAGTTGAAATCCCACCTCCCTCCATAATGTGAAACTCATAATTGTGAATACACAAATTTTTTAAGTAGAGAAGGTTATTTATTTGTTTGTATCTTATCATGGAGACAGAAGAATTAGAATGAAATTAATATTGCAAGGGACAAAAAAGAAAAACTGGTTAGTACCGATGGAATAGAACAACCTCCAACACATGAAATTTTACACCCATTATGTTCAAATAAATGATAATCCCTCCATAAATTAAGAGTTACGATACTCTACGCCATTGCTCACAATTATTTACACATGAAATTTTACACCCATTATGTTCAAATAAATGATAATCCCTCCATAAATTAAGAGTTACGATACTCTACGCCATTGCACACAATTATTTTGCGCTCTGTGATCCTACTCATCCAGAGAGAGAAAGAAGGGGAGGAAGTGTGGGAAGGAGGAACTGTAATGCATGAGCATATCACTTCCTGCTCAGAACCAAGCAATTTTTAAACTACTAAATCTAAAAGCAAAACTGTTGCCCCTTTACCAACATAATATAATACTCAGAGATCTTATCGACAATATAACAAATCAAACTAGTGATGATGTAAAACATGATGCATATATTGGTTCACATAAATGGATATTCTCTCTGGTACAAGTGCTTGAATGTGCAGTGCACAAGGGAAACAGAAAGCTTACCTTAACAGGAAAATACGCGGATCTATATGCCATGTGGTCTCTTCCACACAAAGGTGGATGTTCCTGCCTCATATGCATCTCCAAATGGTTGAAGAAGTCAACATCATCCCTAGAATTGAATGCAACCAATGCCCCTAAACTCCCCATCACAGTTCCATAAATGATAGACTCCTGACCTCCAGGAATTAGGGATGCTTTCTGCAAGGATGTTATAACACCACCAACATGAAACTGCACTATTTCTTCCACTTTGTTCGGGGCTCCATTCAGCTTCCCCTGCTCTCATTTTATTTTTCCACCAGTTGGATCTTCTTCGATCTCATCAGAGACATCCTATGGTAACCGCACAAAATAGATATTCCCAAACTTGTCTCCACCAGCCATGGTGTCAAAATCTATATGGTATGATGCAGTAAGCCATCTTGGGACAGAATCATCAGCAAATATATACAGCTCATTGTCATCACGTCTATACTTGCAATAATGAAATGACTGTAAAGAATGGAAAACACCAAGAAATAGTGCAATCAGTAGACAGATATAGAAGCGAAAATAATAATTTATTTGAGCATCAATTCAAACCAGAAGTAGTAGTTGTGAGTTGCAACAAATTGAGGGCAAACAACATAAAAAAATCGAGAATTTTTTTTATCTTCACCTTCTAAGATTTTAAAAGTAGAAATATATAACATCTTGCTTCCTATCAAAATGAAACTGCCTCAAGACCAGTTGAGGAAAGTTCTTTTTTAAGCATGTCTGGGGATTTAACTGCATGTATTTTAGCATTATTTGGAAAAGTTAAAAATGCAGATGATGAAGATTTATCAATGTTCTAAAAGGCGCTAGAATGATGATTTGGGAGGATGATGAAGATTTATCAATGGCTAGGAGGGGGCGGGCGGCCTAGGGGCCTAGCCTAGGGCCTAGGCGGGCACTCAAGCGAGATTTTTATTTTAAGCCAATTTTAATATTTTATCTTATATTTATCCAAACAAAACAATAATATAAAACAAAAAAACCTATAATAAAAATAATAAAGGCCGTTGCTTAAAATTCAAACACATATCCATATTGTTAATGTCAAAGTTCAAACACAAACATGCAATTGTTCAAAGTTTTTAAAGTATTAATTTTATTCATAAACAAAATTGCTATTAAATAATAAAATTTAAAATTTCAAGAATCTAATTCAATATTAAAACTTAAGAAACTAAACATAAATTTAAGAATTATATTGAATTAAACTAAATATTAGTATATTACAAATGTATCATCATTTATATAATTTAAAGTTGGTACAAATTCAAAAAATTATAATTATAATAAAATTATTCATTTTGAATTAATATTGTTCACTTCTTGTTGTTATTTGATATGCTACAATCTGTATTATGAATATAGTAAATCATTAGAAAAATAAATATATCAAGATCTGGTTTGAATAGTTATTAAAATAAAATAAAAACTCTCTGCTTAGACCCCGCCTAATTTTTTAGAGGAATTTTTTTGCCGCCTTGAGCCTAGGTGAGGTGTCGGGGGGCCTAACACCTAGGCAAGGCGCCAAGGGGGGCCTAACACCTAGGCAAGGCGCCAAGTGGGGGCCTAGGCGAGGCGGGGATTTTTAGAACACTGAGATTTATAGTGGAGGAGAATGCATTATACAATGGCAGTTGCAAAATGAGGATTACATTCATTAAATGAACAACTGTTAGATAGCTTAGCTGTGAATTGAAGCATAATTTAACTTGTACTCAATTTGTTGGCAACCTTAAATTCACTTTATAATGATATTGCAATAAAGGGCTGCTCAACTTGTTTGTTAAAGAAAAATGTAAGTAAGCGGACAGGAAAATATCGGAGATGGGTGCTTAGATGGATGAGAGGCAAGCCTCGAAAGGATAACTAAAAGATATTTCAAGGATATAACCAGTGAAACTTCTAGAGGGAAGAGGCCAATAAAGCAGTAAAGTAAGCACTACAGCAAATGTCATGACGAATAATATAAAGTCATTGCGAGTCTGACAACCAGCACATGGTCAATTGAATCATCTATATGCTATTGGGCATGGACATGCAAATGCTCGTAAGAGACAATACAAGATCCTCCAAATCAAAGCTTAAAGTTAAAATAGAAAATCAATTATATATTATGAAGTCTAGATATCGTAAGAGAGTATACCTCCTGAATATCACCCACATAAATCCGATCACGATAGGTGTGAATAGAGGTGATTGTGTTGGGGAATAATTTATCCTCACATTTTCTAAGCAATCTCCTCTTCCCCAAATCATACAATCTAAGCACAGGTCCAATTCCGGCAAGTAATCTTCCTTGGAACTGGGACAACGCAAGAGGGAAACCATCAACTTGTGTCTTGTGCAAAAGTTCAAGGGACCTCCCATCTTTTAGAAACCGATAAATATGAACGTATCCGGCTGAGAAAGATCTTTTGGGCCAAAATTGCAGGCCTTTTGCTGTACCAACAGCTAAAAGAGTTCCATACTCTTTATCATGGAAGTTCACTGTGCATATACTGAAGGCAGCTTCATTATCCTGTAGCTCCAGCAGACAAGTTGTTTCTGTTGTCCTTGGGTCAAGGACTCTGATACAAGAAACCCACTTGTCTGACTCTGCTTTAGGATAACCATACTGCTCATCAGAGAGGGGATCATCCTTATCCTCGTCCTCACCACCATTCTCCGTCTCCATTCTTCCATTTTCACCAATTCCAGCAGACTCAAAGCACTCCTTTCTTGCTGCTTCACGCTCTTCAGCTGCAAATGCTCCCTGATCACTCTCAATGATAACCAAAAGTTTCCTCTTGGGTTGAAGCACAAACTTTCTTGGTGTATACCTTAAAGGAATTGCAGTTTCATTAAATGTTTCTCCTAATCTCTCAATGGTAAAAACCCTTAAAGCATCTCCAGCAACAGCAACAACACCTTCGGCACACTGATCAGAAGAAAATGAGGCTGCATATTCAAGAGTCTCATATGACAAGGGAGTAAGCAAAAAATGCCCTTGGTGGATATAACCAAGCCATGGTCTACTCGATAAACAAAGCATAGCACGCCGTCCTCTCACAGCGACAGAGAAGAGCTTTGGGGCTCTCAGTCCTAAGAATCGGGAGCGAGCATCTGACAGCTGGCCTGTCACCATGTCCACCACTGTTCTGAATAAAACCCCACTCTGTAAACCTGCATTAAGAAAAAGGCTTGCAGGGTGGTCTGCACCATCCTCCCCGCCTATAGAGGCCTGAACTTCAAGAAAGAGGAGAGATTCTGGGGATGAAGAGACACTTTGAAGGCTCAGAATCTGCATACAGTCATCAGGATCTAATGATAAGATACGGATAGTGTTGTCATATGATCCTACTGCAAGGAAGCGGGATCTCTGTCTTCCTTCAGGAACGGGCGCAATGTCCAAACAAGCTATATCCCCAGACATTTCGTGTTTCTCAACCTCCATTAACTGGCCAGTCATATCCACCTCAAAGTATATAAGTTCTCCTCCACTCAGGGCAATAACCACCTGAAGCCTATTAGACCCAACCTTAACAATGGTTCTTTTTCCAGGAGTTCTCCATTCATTTATACGCCCATCTTCCCTTATATGCCTAATACCACTTGGATGAACTTGCATGAGTGAATCATCACCTATCAAAGATACAGCAAGCGAAGGGGTAGTATCAAGGAACCCACTATCACTAACTTCTTCAACTGTCTCACCAATAGAGAGGACAAGAGTAGCATTAGCAAAAGAAACAACAATATAAGCATCAAATTCATCATTGACATTCTTTTTCACAGTCCAAACTGCACTTGGAACACCAGGAAGCTGGGACACAGCCATTTCACTAATAGCCAAACCTGGTCTTAGTATCCTTAGCGAAGAACGAGGACCCCGCCCACAAAGTGAAAATATCTGAGGAGTTTCTTCCTCAAAGAGATTTGTTACTTTCATGTCCATGATTGGCATCAAGCTCTCAACTTGGTCAATTCTAACAAGGTTCTTCAGGCCTCTAGGCTGGAAAAACACGGGCTGAAAACCTTCCTCTGTTTCCATTAGTGTAGAAGACGAAGATTCCACGTCAGGATCATCTCCAATTGCCTGGAACTGATACAAACCATGATTCCCAAACTCTGATGCAGCAAAGAGAAACCCAGATTTCAGCACACACAATGAAGCTGTAACCGGGATAGTATCAAAATACTTGATTTTTAACTCAGAAACACGTTCATTATCATGTTCCAGTGTTACCTTAAAGACATCCCCATACTCTGTTTGCAAGAGAAAGAAAAACATGGACTTCTATTTGTGCATAGCAGCAGAAACTATAAGAACCCCACGTTCAGCCGGCAAATCTGCTCGTCTAGGAATCACAGCTCGCACATCCGGGTAACCCTGATTCTTATATATTACAAAATTTTCAGCACATACGAGTACACCACTAGGGCCATCCCCACCACCCGGCACTGTAACAAGCATATTAGCACCATTATCAACCTGCTCCGACCACTTCCTCGAAACGTGGTTAAGCCCTAAATCTAATTCATAAAATGTAAGGTGTTTTTGTGCCTCACTTGCAGCCTGCCCAGTAGAATCCTGGTCAGCTTCCACGTAATCCAACTCGATTGCCGCAAATATTGGATTATCAAACCCACAATCAACCCCCGCAATAGAATAAACAATAGTATGTGACTTGTGTGCCTCTAAAGGCGACGAAATTGTTAACCAAGCTGAAGTATCTCTATTCAACACATAAACAAGCTTCTGCTTTTCACAAGCCCCAATCATTACAGCGCGACCTTTCGGGTTAATTGCCAAGTACTGACCAGGAACAATCCGGCGACAGCCCGATTTTCCAAAAGTTTCTTGGTGAATTTTATCAAACACATTCTTTTCTTTGTTGTATTCAAGGATTACAATGCTACCCGAATCAGAACCAACAACAATGTAATCTTTTTGAGCACCAGTTAAACGAAATTGAACTAAAGAACGAATAGCACCAAATACTTCAACTGAGAGAATAGTTTGGATCTTACCATTATCGTCAGGTCGCATGAGATCGAGGACTTTGCCGCGAGCAACCACGATTTCTTGGGATTTTCCGCCGGTGAAGCTGCCGTTAATGGCGCAGACTATGCCGGTGGCTTGTTGCAGAGTGAGATTGTAGAGATACATGCTAAAACCCTAGAAATGAATTTGAAAAAAAAAACATTAGGGGTTTATATAGAAATACTCGGAAGAAGATACTAAACCCTATAAATCAAAAATGAAAGAGAAGACATCATAAGCCCCTGTTAGACACTAAAGAGAGAGAAAGGGTTTTAGCATATAATTAATTTTAAAAATTTAGAATATGTATCAATACTTAAAAATCTAGTTTATAATTAATTTTTCTATAGTCAACTGCAATTTTAGTTTAGAAATTCATATTGTGAGAATAATCTGGATCCTGATTATAAGATTTTTAAAAAAATTATATTTAAATTAATCCTCCGTTGCTTAGAAAAGAAAAATACTGGTCTTATGTACGACTTGTGTATATAGCGGTTATTGCTTACGAAACTTATTAATGTACAAAAATTTAGAGGTGTATTATTAAGATTTTAAAAAAAAATTTTTTAAGTGATATATTTTGTAGAATTTGTTGAATTTTAATGACTTTCAAATACTTTTAAAGACTTTTTTAAAATGATTTTATAGACTACATGAAATAAAAAAATGATTTTTATAAATTTTTATCAAGAGTATGATGAAACTTTTGTATACTTCTAATATATCTTTTGAAACTTATATTAATTGTTAATTAGTTCATGCGTATAACATCTCCTCTTTTTTCATGAACTAGAGTAAATCTCAAATTATATTATTGTAGCATGAGATTTTATATATATTGAAAGCGTTCATATTATTCTACTCATTTAATAATACATTTGGATACTTTCGGATACCAATAAAATCTTAGAAATTACGAATTTAATACAAAAATTAAACTCACTTTTCATTGAAATTTATATATACTTTATGACATATCGCACGCTTTATTTGGAATTATTGTTTTTTCATTTCGGTCTACAAAAATTGTCATCAATACTTATTTACGTAATTCAAGAATTAAAAATTAATATAAACATTTACAATATATATATCGATTTCCATTCAAAGATTTGAATATTACCTCGCCTTAATATCAAAATTTGTAAATAAAATAATATATACTTGTTTCATGTATATTTTAAAATAGCAAGTTATTTTTCAAATAAAAAATATTTTTTATTTATATTCTTTTAAATAAATTTTAATTTAGTAATGTAACATATAATAAAATTATGATAAAAACTTGAAGAACTAATATATTTTATACAACTATATATCACTATAAAGTACGTACTTCTATATAAATTATTTTCCCTCACTCACTTTTTTTTTTTTCTTCATTTAACTCGATTCTAAGTTAATTTACGAAATTATAAAATTTTAAAATATTGTGTATTTATTTTTATTTTTAAAATAATAACATGTGTTTATTATTAAATAACAAATAAATTCAAATTTTAAAAATTTTGAATTTTATCGTTGACTACAAAAACAAAATAAATATTTTATTTTTGTGGAGTACAATGAAGTATTAATTATTCTAGATTATAAAATAATTAGAAATATTGGATTCATGTGAAGTAATTAGAAATATTGGATTCATGTGAATTGTATTTTAAATTTATTTAGTTTATTAAGATGAGATATGAAGTCTTTAGAAATCTTTAGAGATAAGGTCGACTTTGGATATGAGTTAATAGTTATAATTCTTCTAAAATTCACAAACTCTACCATTTAATAGAAATCGAAAAGTCTATGATTTTTTGAATACCAAAATATTTTTATAGACTTTGTAAAAATCTTAATTCAATACCACCTAACTTTTAAAGACATTAAAAAAATTATAATTGAATACCACTAAATTTTTATAAACTCTTTAAATGTCTTGATTGAATACAACCAAACTTTTAAAATATTTAAAAGTCTTTAAAAATCTTAATTGAATACACCTCCCTTAATAAGAATTATAAGAGAATCTCACTTATTACACATCTCTTCACAAAAATTATCACTAATACTTATCATCCATTAACAATATATATCGTTATCTTACCCAGTATATTAATATAAATAATTAATGAATGAGTACTAAATATAGTACTATTGTCTAGGTTTTCTACTAGTAGCTAGAGACAAAAATCATGGATTTTTTATTTTTCTTCTAAAAGAGAAAATCATGGATTTGGTTAAAGATTAACAATTTATTTTTCTTCTTTTCTTTTTGGCTGCCAATATTAACAATTTCGTAGAATCATATG
Source organism: Panax quinquefolius (assembly GCA_020205615.1). Lineage (NCBI taxonomy): Eukaryota > Viridiplantae > Streptophyta > Magnoliopsida > Apiales > Araliaceae > Panax > Panax quinquefolius. The sequence continues at coordinate 141,700,574 of CM035152.1, forward strand.
ATGTGATCATTTGACACGTCTAACCACCCACACAACCAAACCACATTCCAATACTCTATTCCTTTCTCACCCCATTTATGTACCAGTACCAACAAAATAGTGCAAAAACAAAAGCACTTGGCCTATTATTCCAATGGATATTATTCCCAAGTTCCCCTCTAGCCTCGCTATAGCTTGGTTCCTACTTCTCTTGACCACCGTGCACCGCTCTCTTGCCGCTCGAACCCTCAACAATCCGCCACCACACCGCCACCACAACAACCATCATCCAATCACATTTTACATGCCAGAAAAACTAACCAACACGCACCCCTCACCAACAAATGCAAATACTAACCAGCGCTTGCCCTTTTCAAAACCACTAGGCTTTTTTCCACCTAGTGGGGGAATACTAATTCCCATGCCAAATTATAACCCCACCATTTCCACCCAAACAATAACTTTCCCTGAATTGGCGTTTCCTTTCCTGCCAGAGCCACTCTGGAGGATTTGGAGCTCGGGACCGTCACGGTAATCGAGGAGGATTTGTTTGGGACAGCATTGCTTGGAAAAGCCAAAGGGATGTATGTTGTTAGCTCTGAAGATGGGATAAGTAGTCATATGATGGCATTGACAGCTAGTTTTGCTAGTGGTGAGTATAAAGATGGCCTAAGGTTTTTCGGGGTGTACCCAAAAGATGTGTCCGAGTCTCATATTGCAGTCATTGGTGGCACTGGCAAATATCATGGCGCCAACGGCTACGCCACGATTAAGGCTGTGAATGTCAGCAGTTCTCGTGCTATGAGGAAGGAAAGTGCAGCCGGAAATAAGTTTCTTTTGTTCAATGTTTATCTTGGTTGAAGGGATCTTTGCTATCCAAATAACAAAGAAACATGAGAATATAAATTGGATATGTTTGTAATTTTCACTTTATAGTAAGATTTTTATTTAGATTGGAGTCGGGAATCTCATCAGTTTCTCATGAATGTTGAAATATTTGTGCTATATTTTTATATAGAAGGAAGAAAGAAATTTCTGATTATTAGGAGAAAATTGGCTGTCTAATACATTGTTTTGCATACATCGCTGCTGCTTAGGGAACTGATATTTCCACATGATCCCTCTCCCATGAATAGTGAGTGAGTCCCATCTCCATGTGAGAGTGACTCGTGTGGAAATATCATTTTAACATGTGAAAATATCAGTTTCCGACGACTTAATATCATCCAAAATAACTTGTTAAGCTCTTTGAAAAAGAGGTCCTCTGTCCTCTAGTACATAACAACTGATAAATTTAGATTAAAATTCAAGCTCAAATGAGACTAGGCAGCTTTGATAACCAAACTTTGGCCCGTCGCAATCACGACAACCATTTCAAGATTATTGTCACATGTACACCCGAAGACTACTCCCTCGGAGATTCCTAATTGATTTTTAAAATATATTAAGGCATGCTTAGGACACAGTTGGATATAATTTCTTCAAAGGGTGAGTTTGTTAAAATATTGAGACAAAGATGGGACTCTCATTTTGTTTTGTAGCAAGGCAGTAATAAGTTTGGAAATCATCCAATAACTGAAGCTCTGAAAACTGAAAAGCTCAACTCATTTCTGCTGAGCTGAAAGGCCTGAATTATACTTTAACCATGATATAAATTCGCAGACAAGTTCATGCTGCTACCTCCTCAGCCTGGTTTAGGTTTGCTACTAAGTCCTAATACAATTTCCATGGCAACTTTTTTTTAATTTGTGTAATCTTTAGCCTACAGTAACTAGGCTATAATTTAAGAGCATATATATGAATATATCCCAAGATGTTGAAGATTTTTTTTTATAATATTATGCTTTTAATCCAACTGCAGGTCATGTTACATGTAAATAAACCTTTGCTAACAGCTGATGAAACAACTCAACAAGTGAGGATTATTTGTGATGATTGAAAGGAAATAAAAACAAATCCTCCTTGTCTTATGTTTTTAATAAGGTCATCTAGTGGTAACTTTTTCACAGCTAGAGAATTAACCACTGTCAAAAAATGGAAGGCTATCTTTCATAAAGAGGAAGCTTTTATTATTGGGCAAGTGAGCAAATGCACTTTCAATAGAATATTACAACTTTTCAGGTTGAGCAAAACAGCTGCATAATAGGAATTAGGTAATTTTAACTGAACACACCTTACAAAAACAAGTATATGCATTATGCAACAACTCCATCACATCAGCTCCACTTCTCATACTCAAAACTATAAAAATATGCACATACACACTCCTCTCAATATACCCAACACAAGTCTCTTCATCACTATTCCCTTCGTATCTTCACATTTCTCTTCACAAACCTAAAAATGGCCAAACTTCAGCTACACAGCTCAAACATACTCAAAACCACCATCTACCTCTTGTTGCTAGCCACCACCCTTGGTTGTGCCAGCTCAGCTCGGATCCTCGATGAAGCGGACCCACAATCCCCAGTATTAGCCAGTGAGCCCGATGCATCGGACATTTCCGAAATTGATGACCCTGATGTGGCTCCTGAGGTGGCCCCTACCACCACATTGCCAAATGGCCAAATCCCAGCCACTGGTTCCATCCCACCTGTTGGTGGCTTGGCTCCTCTAGCTGGCCCTGCCATCCCATTACCTAGTGTACCTGGACCAGTCATTCCACCTGGCGCCATCGTGGCACCAATTGCAGCCCCTGCCAACACATTACCAAGTGAGCCCGCAGGAGTCCCCGTTGGAGCCGCAACCGGGGCTGCCTCCGCTGCAAATGCCGAACTTCCGCTGGCCTTCTTTATGCACGACATCCTAGGCGGGACCCACCCTTCCGGCCGAGTGGTCACCGGGATCATAGCCAACTCCCAAGACAATGGTCTCCCATTCTCCAAAGCCAATAGTCAAGTCTTCCCAATCAACGGAGGTGTCCCACTCAACAACATAAACGGCATAGTCAACAACAACAATGTCCCATTCCTTGTAGGCCTAAATGGTTCCCCAACCTCCACAACTTTCCAAAACAGTGGCAACAACAATGTAGTCAGTGGTGGCAACAACCTACCCTTCGTCTCCGCAGGCCAGCTCCCGGCCGGATTAACCCTCCAACAGCTCATGTTTGGCTCCATAACGGTGGTCGATAATGAGCTAACTGAAGGGCATGAGCTTGGATCATCTGTGTTAGGGAAAGGACAAGGATTTTACTTGGCAAGCTCTTTGGATGGTACTACCCACACACTTGCACTAACAACATTGTTCCACGGTGGTGATCACGACCACGTGGACGATACAATTAGCTTCTTTGGGGTCCACCGGACAGGCTCACCGGTGTCTCACATTGCTGTTGTTGGAGGGACTGGAAAGTATGAGCATGCAAAAGGGTATGCAACTATTGAGACTCTTCATCAGGGGGATCAGCACACAACTGATGGGATTGAAACAATAACGCATTTCACTGTTTACCTCACTTATCCATAGACTACTATTCTATCTATTTTATGTTCTTGTTTTTCTCTTAAGTTTCTGTATTTCATGATCTGATGTATCTTGCAGTGTGTTTTAATTGAATGTTCAGTTATGAACAACTCTTGAGTTTAATTTTCTCTATTTATATGTCCCATCTTTTTCAATCTGCACAAGCATTGCCTTGTTAGAATAACAATGCATCGAAAAACAAAAGATTTACGTGGTTGAACCAAAACATTTGGGTTAGTCCACGGTCAACGGCTGACAATTTAACTATCGAGTTACCTTTTGGATAGTTTTACAATCACCTCTGAATTAAAGTTTGGATCAGACTTCACCAATAACATGTCTTCCCTTTAAATCTTGCTCAACTTCAATTTGCATCTTATATAGAGGAACTTCCGGTACTTGGTCATTTGATGATTAAATAATGGATGTTCATAGATAAAATAGTCCATAGAAATATTAAATTTTTATGAATAGTCATATCCCAGTATCATTTTGCAAACAAACATAGCCTTTTAAACTCCACGCAGTTCTGCTTAGAGACTTGTAACTTGAATCAACAAAGTAACAGCTTGAGATTTATTTACCGTAAAATCACAGCTTCATTTTTGAAGTTCATATATCGTTACCATTCGTTCACCGTGAAGTCAAAATGTTGGATCGCCAAGTGGTATGAAATAATGTTAAGGTTAGAAGTTATGGAAGAAAATGCGACACTTGCATATCTTTCTTTTGGAACTTGCAATATGGAGGCAAAAGAAAGAAAATGAAATTAAAAAAATTATTGTAGTTTTATCAGCCTTTCAATTACACTACAGTCTTCACTCTGACATTATAGTTGATATAAAAAAAAATTATATAGAGTTACAAAGTCAAAGTCCTCTCTCTTGCTAATTGAAGTTTTGTACTTTCTGGCTAGCTGGATATTTGAAAAGAGAACTAATTAGATAAAATATCAACAACAACAAAAATGGTTATAATACTTGTTTACTGCCATAAAGAACTTATAATCTTTTCTGTTCTACAAATTGTATAGCCATCAGATGAAAGAAAGAAGTTTCTTTCTGGCAGAAACAATTTTCAAATCTCACAATTGTGGAAAATAGCATTTGCTAGGACCTTTTCTTTAGGTTTATGTATGGAAACTGAAAAAATTGAGCGAAATCGAGATATTTATTGGAGCTATTTAAAAATCATCACATTATACTTGATCTTAGTATATTTTTTATTCAAAAAATAAGTAAATAGACTAATATTCATTAATATACCTTTTTTCTCCGGGGTTTTTAAGTTAAAAACACAGGCTTGCTGTTGTTTTCTTAACATATGGAATAAATTTTGGTTCTGCACTTGGAAGAATCTCATGGAAATATCTTTTTAAACACCCTTCTCAATGATCACAACATGTTGTATTAGTCTGTTCAGATTTCATGAAAATTCAAATTAATACAAAGTATTCTTTTTTCTTGGAAAGGAAAAATACAAGGGAATCTCAAATCACAAAACAAGAAAAGATTGATTTTTTAACCTCTGTCATGACTTATGCAGAGAGTTCAACATATATTCAAAACTTAACATACTTCAAAAACAAAAAAAAAAAATATTACCCACAAAGAAAATACAATCAGTAAGCAATATAAACAGTAAACTCCAGCAGCGACTCCAGGCCATCGATATTGTGCTGGTTGACAGATGGAAGGGTCTTAACGATAGCAAATCCCTTTGCATTAACATATTTCCCAGTTCCACCCATAATGGCTAGCTGAGACTGTGAGACTGCAGTACGATGAACCCCGAAAAAGCTAAGACTATCTACATAATTTCCATCCTCAAACATAGCAGTAAATGCCATAGTTTGGCTACTTCCATCTTCAGAGCTAGCCACATAAAACCCTTTGGCCTTTCCAACCAAACCGGACCCCAGCTCATGCCCTTCAGTCAGCTCATCATCAATCACTGTCATGGTGCCAAACATGAGCTTCTGGAGGGCGGGACCAGCCGGGAGCTGGGCCCCAGGAAATCCGAATCCACCATTGTTGTTACCATTGTTTTGGATCACGTTAGAACTAGTGCTGCCACCAAGGCCGGTGAGGAATGGAATGTTGTTATTGTTGATAAGTCCACTGTTCCCGTTATTCTGGGGTACCCCATTGTTCCCTGTGAGGACTGCACCGTTTGGCTTGGCGAACGGAATTTGACCATTGACAGCAGGATTTGTGACTACTCCAGTAATGGCTCGAGCCGAAGGATTTGATCCCCCTAGTATGTCATGCATAAAAAATGACAAGGTATGGTGGGGGTCAGTACTAGCCACAGGGGCACCAGTTGCTGCCCCACCAGTGTTGGGTTGTGTTGATATAAGCGTCAAAACTGGACCTGCATCAGCAACTGGTTCCTCAGGGGCTGCTACGGGGGACAGGGCTTCTTCATCAAGAATTCTAGTAGAGGAAACAGAAGCAATAAATAGGGTCAAGAAAAATATGAAGGCTGTGAACTTGGTTTTCGAGGCTGCGAATGTAAGGATTGCCATATGATGATTTTGGGAGAAAGATGATGGTTTCAAGCTGATTGGCAATGTATCTTTGATGACGATGATGATTATGGATTGAATGGTGTGGAATTATGTACATATATTTATATTATTTGTATCAGGGTTTAAGACAGGAGTTGATGATATGGAGTTGGTTCCTGAGTTTCTATTTCTAGTGTTTTGGTTAAAACAACTACCAAATGAATGGATGCCGAGGAATGGTTGGGGGTAGGCACAGAGGACTGAACATGTGGGAGAATGATTTATTCCCTATTTAATTTGCACCCAACAAGAATTGAAACAGAAAATTAAGGGACATTCCCTTTTCCACCCATTTGAATAAAATATATAGATAGCATGACAGCTTAATACACCATGGCTGAAGAACATTATCCCATCAGTTTGATCTCCTTTCATCCAACAAACACCACTCAAAACTGAAGCTCAGTTAGTAGCAGTCATTCTCTTAAACCGCGTGACAATTAACAACAAAGTTTCTAGTGTTTCAAACTCCTGTTTCTTGGGAAAAGTGCATTTGCTTTTAGTGGACTCGTCGGTCCCAAAAAAAGAGTCAGTACTTTTTGTAATTTCCATCGAAAATGGTACTCTTTTTTTTAGACAGGCAGATTATATTCATGTGCATTACAGATTGAAGAATAGAGGAGTATGCCAGCAAAATTATGTCCCTTTATATCTATAGGAGTAAGCAAGGTCAGTGATAAAAACCAATTTCAAGCTGTTTCACTCAAACCATAACCCTTTGTATTTCTTTCCAAAACCAGATAACAGCAACCTTATTGCATTACAAACTATAATTACACATACCACAGCTCTAGCTTTTACTGTAGTTCTATTGACATTATATAAATTTGCCAATAACAAAAACACCTGATTTCAAAACTATATCTCAACTCAACAACGCCTTTTTAAAAACTCTATGTACTATCTAATTCTGCCGCAAGCTCATCAAACAAAATTTTCTCTATTTCGCTAACAATGAAATCAATATCATCTCCCAACTCTAACCACCTTGTGTCACCTCCCAGGGCTTTCTCTGACAAGCTCTTGCCCACTTCCTTTTCCTGGCTAGCCAACAAGTTCCACAATTCTTCTTCAACCACATCCCTCCTTACTCGGGTGCCAATCCTTTTCCTCGAAGGATTTGCCCACTTACGGATATCCATGCATGGCTGCAAACTCTCCATCAATCCCGACTTTATGCGGTCAAACAGAAGCCTTCTTTCGGACTTCTTCCAAGATATCTGCTCTCCGTATTTCTTCTCAAGCACCTCAAACACTGAGGGGTTCACTGCGCATTCTGGAGAATGCAATATCTCGAAATTTATTTCCCAGTTTGCATCATAGAACCCAGCCTCATCCAAAACATCAACTAGGTAGGAGAAATTCCTACTTTCTTCAGCTTTGAATACTCCCATTAACTTTCTATTTTCTTTTGAAAAATCAACAGATCCCTCTCCGGTACCTTCATCACTCGACACCATCATTCCTGGCCCTTCTGAATGTGTGTCTTCAGCCTCTGATTTAAGAAGCTGGAGTTGCATCCACAGACCTAGCAAAACAGATGGTAAAGGTCTTATCCAAAAGTAATTTTTTAAAAAAAATTGATAGTTAAAAATACTCTTTCTAGTTTACCAACCTTGGAGATTAGAACTAACACTTTCAAAAATTTCAGAGTCCGATAAAATCTCTTGCTCGAAAGGTGGTTCCAGAATCGAGTTTGGACTGGGCTGATATGCGTCCCTTGAACTAGCAGCAAATTCTGGGTCGATTTTTGAAAAAATCAATTCCTCTTCAGGAGATCCTAATGATGATACCTGAAGTGAAAAAAGAAAATTTTAGCTACAAAAATGGAACCAACGGAAATAACATCAAGGCCAAAATATAGATATGATAAAAATCAAAACAATAGAAAAAGATTACATGTTGGGGAAAGAGAAAAAAAAAATTGGAAAAAAGGAGGCAATAAGAACGTAAAAATTTTGCTAATAAAGTTTGCCAAGATTGCTTTACTTTGAACTACATTTAGGAGAAAATTAGACTGTATTTCACCTCGCAGATGAATGGTAGGCAAAAGGAAAGAGAGAACTTTTGACTTATTATTTCTTCCATATTGCCCTTCCCAAGAAAACGGAGCATAAAACATAAGTAGAAGTAATATCAAAGCAGATGAAGAAGCCATTAACTGATCATGAACAGTCGAGGTCCATTTGCTCCAGTTCACAATTTTATGGTGATATTTTGGCCTGGCATTCCACAACACTCAGTTTTCTATTCAAAAATTGTTAATCTTAAAACTTTTGACATAAAAAATTGACAACCTAGTTTAATATACAAGGGTTCAAGTATGCAAACTATTGTAGGGTTAAAGGCTGTACTCCCCAAAAAACCCTCCTACAAGAAAACAGCCCCAACCAAAAAAATTAAAAAAAAAAAAAAGAGCAAGCCTACACAATCCACTAGGCACAAGAGAAAAAAACACTTGTAGTGCCAGCTTTGCTAGGAAGGACATGATATCTCTGTTATAGACTATATATATATATTTATATTAACTTATCTTGTAGAAAATAATTTGTCAAGGATAGTACTTGGTACTATGTCCTTAAGACAATTATGTCCTCCGTCTGGTGCTTAGAGTTGATAGCACTTTTCTCCCAGGATACAATGACACTGTATACTTTAGCAGCACTACAAAAAGTATACACTACGAATCAAAATTAAATGCTCTAACTCTCTCTTTAAATAACTATGAAACTAATGGAAATTAAATGCTTAATGCTTGTGAATGAGTGAGTTAGAAAGCTGCCCCCTCCTATCTATTTATAGGAGGGGTTGGTGACCCTTCGGAATGGGCACTTCACCCCTGAAAAGACATGGGGTGCTTCTGAAAAGGTATTGTTTGTATCTTTTGGTCAAAACGACAAAGTTTTGATCATTTGCAGAATAGGCGCATCTATTCGGACCCTTAAAACGACGTAGTTTAAGTATTAGCAGAACCAAAACTACGTAATTTTAGACTTACAAGAAAAGGCGCGACAAAAACGACGTAGTTTTGGGCCGTCCGTTCAGACTTATACCCTTTCAGCAGATACCACTTCTCAAAACGACACAGTTTTGATAATATTAATAAATACAGCTTCTCAAAACGACACAGTTTTGATAATAGAATTAAATAAATAAAATTTAAATAAATTTTGTCTAAAAAATTATATGCACGACCAGTGCCCGCTTCGATTTACGGAAGTCTGTGAGTTCGAACCTAGCCTTGGTTAGGTCCTCTCCCTTCCACAAAAGTGGGGTGCCTCTTGGGGCCCAAACCCAAGAGCACTTTCCTTGTATATAAACATATGAAAACTTTAATTCCTAACCTATGTGGGACTTAATTTTTCCCACATGTATTTATTATCATTTATCATTTCCAAGTGTGATCTTTGGGAGTTAATATCTCATTCATTACTCCATGGATTTGAGCTTCCAAATACTTAATTTAATCTACTCATGGAGTAGAACACATTAATATATGAAATCATTAAAAAAAATTAATGACATCCACATTTATTTAGGCTCAAATACTAACAATCTCTCCCGGATAAACCTCGCGAAAATACACATCAGAAAAGCAAATTCAGCGTCAATGTTCATATAAGGAAAGGATGACTCACAAATTGGTCGGAGGGAGTATCATATTTTACACTGATTTTATACGAATTCATAAGCTGGAATAGATTCAATAGATTTAAACAAAGTTTAAGTCATAAAACCCTCAATTATAATATTACCATAATCATACAAGCATAAAAGCATTTATGACAAGCAATCAATAAATTTTCAAATGGATCCTAAATTCACATACAAAGGCCCCGACACCACATTATGCTTAGACATTCTATACATACAAGAATTCAAAATACCAAAATCAATCATTTTGTACAACCCTTGTCATTCTCTCCTCTTTTTTACAATGGCAGCTCTCCAAGTACAGGACCTTGGCCCTAGTATATACTAGTTCAAAGAAGCTATCTGATTACGGACTTCTTTTTGCTGGGCCTACATTAACCACCCCACAACTAACTTATAAGGCTATAGCTATAGGCGCACATCCACAACCACAACAACTTTATCAGGCTAGCTCACATGTCTCACTAAATGGACCATATTCACAAACCCAATTTTCATAAACCAACAAACAATGGAAGCCCAATAAAGATAAAATCTAGCATATACATATCATGTATATATGTTATCTATTGATGCTTTAATAAGGTTTTTTTTTTATCAAGGATTATAAAATTCATAACAAGGCTTCATTTACTGATGCTCATATTAAATGCATACTCATGTGAACTCCACAAGACCAAGATCTATTAACGTGCTGAAAGAAAGCATAGGGTACTGTTAGCCCCTTAGTGGGTTGCCACGGATTTGGCATGCTTGATGGCCAGACAACGTGCCAACACTTGGAATTGACACTCAACTCGTGTAGGGGCAAGGCAGCGCACTAAACTTGTGGGGCAAGGCTGGGCACTGGCTAAACTAGTATATCCAAGGCATATACATTATGATACCTCAAGCATACCTGATGTCTGTTGCTGACAATTTGAAAATTTTCTTATTGACTACTATAGGGGGAGGGGTGGTCCGTGAAGTCCACCCAGGTCATGGGCAGACTGCAGAATGCCATTGCCTATGCGTGCGGGGCGTTGGGATAATGTTGGGCTCCCTTAATAACAATGCTAGCATATGGATTGGTGGCTTGGATCGAATCAAAAGACCCATCATGGGCTGGGCATGATTGGACAGGAACATTGCATGTTGGGCATGTTCTTCGTGGGTAGCACCTTAGGCAAGTGTGTTTGGCTTGGTTTGGTTGGAATTTTGTGTGGGCTAGTTTGGCATAGCTTAAGGGCAAAAGTTGGACATATTCGTGGGCTGAGGATAACAAAGATGTGGGTTGGCTTCGTGGGTTAGTTTGGATGTTGGGTTGGATGGGTTGACAACAAGGCTGGCAGCAGTTTCAAGCAGTTGTGGGCAAGGAAAACATCAAACACACGTGGGCTTGTCATGGTGGCTGATCAAACATATCTATGGGCAGTTGGCTTGGCAGTTTATTATTTGAATTCAAATGTTTGTTGACTATTGGCTGAAATTCCTAGGCAGTTGGGATTGTCAACTGCATGCCTATTTTGCATTATTTATATGCATTGCTAGGGCTGTGTATTGCAGACAATTAGAGCGAGTCTTGCAAGCCCTTAGCTGGTATATCCTTTGTATTGAGAGTGCAATAAAAGTTTGGGACGTTGTCCTGTAAAGTGTGGCTTTGTGTGTGTGTGTGTGTGTGTGTGTGTGGCTTGTGTGTTTCATTGCATTACATTTGTGAATTGTACGTGCATGTGTGAAATGTTGCTGACTGGTTTGAGTGTGCAAATTAGTGCATCACTAGGTTGGTTTGGTGCAGAAAATTTAGTGTCAAACATAGACCCTGTGACAGGTACCATGCTTGTATACGCCTGTGACAGGTACCATGCTCGTATAGCATGCTAAGCTCCCTTCAAGGAAGAGCATCTCAAACTTGAGCTATGTTCAATTGTCCATGCACATAGATCCCTTTAGTAATATAACAAATATGAATCAAACAGGAAGGCTATGATACATGTGCTTGTGTGTAGAGTCTATAGACGTGTGGAGAGAGAGAGAAAACACCAACTTTATAATTTCATTACTTCCTGCAACTATTACCAATTTACCAGGCTACTGAAACGACCAGACAATTTCTGACCTTAAATACATGCATCTATCTCAGTACTTCATATGATTGACAAAGAGAATAATTATATGAAGTCTTATACTGATTACTTACGTCACCCAAGTATTTTTGAGAATCTTTACTTTCTAAATAGAGATAAGTCGAGAAAAAGTCAAACCTGGCCAACTGAAGTGTCCGAGACACGAGAAGAAGAAATGCCATCTTTCACCATCAATTTGCATCCAGTTGGTCCAGACTGCTGTTCATTGGGTTCTTTACAAGAAAACTCAACATCCACTGTTTCTATAGCTGTTACCAGGTCTTGTTCCACTATTTCTGCAATCATACTTCCAGAGGCAGTTGAACTACCTGATGACTTGTCTGAAGAAACATTTCCATAGGTTTTCAACATAATGCTCTCCTCAAAACTGTTGTCCAACTCATCCTGAATCACCGAAGCCTTTTGTACACGGTAATCAAATTCTGAATCCGAGTAAGGAACATGACTACCAGACAAATCAGAAACCAAAGAATTTTCTTCAGATAGATTTTTATCCTCCAGTCTGTTTTCAAGCTCATTCAAAATTATTTGAGTTTCTTGTACACTTTGATTATTTTCTAAATCTGTATAACTAGATGATTGTAATGTCTCACAGCTAAATTCTGTGTCTCCAGGTTTTGAATTACCTTTCTTGTAAAAGTTTTGGTTACTTAAACTGTTCCCTGCCACAGTAACAGCTTCTTCCAGCCTCAGACTCTCACCATTATGAAAAGCTTCATTATGGTTCCTAGATATAGGGCTTCCAATGGCATCAGAAGATGCAGAAAATGATCTGAATCTTGATAACATTGTGAGAAAATCATTCTTCATACCATCCTTGCTGCTAATACCTAAAGGACTACTCAAATCTAAATGTTTACCATTCAGACTAAATTTATTGCACAAACCATGTTTCTCAAGTTTACTGTTCAACTTTCTTGGCCTTGTTTTCTGATCAGATGAAGATAGCATTTCACCAAGCGTGCGACACCTATTAGTTGTTCCAACTTCTTGGATTCTTTTGACCATCTTCCATCGTTCAGAGAATTGCTTGGCTACCCTGGTGAATGATGGTTGGTTTTGGTTCTTCCAGTCAAAGAAACTGGAACAAGAAGGCATTATCACATCATTCTCATTCACAGAAGTGTCATCAGCACCAACTTCTGATCTTGATAACTTTGTAGAACCAGTAATAATGACTTGTGTTTCTAGTCGGGTAAGTCCCTTTTCCTTTGCAGTTCCCCCAGAAATTCTAAAACTGTACCTAGAAGGTTCCAAATTCGTTACTGGTTTTTCTACGATTCTTACTTCATACAGTTCTCCATTTACAAGTCGAGGAATCCCCTTCTTTTTATCACCAAACTGAGAACCTAAACAAGATCTAGGTGAAAAGGAAGATTTTGCAGAATATTTTGTGTTTCCTGGATTTGGCTTTAGAACAAAAATCCTTTTAGGGGATTGGCATGTATCATCCTTCAACTTCAATCGCGTTTTCAAAAAGTTTTGCATTTCAATATGATGATCCTCTAAGGTATCTTTCCTAGAATCATTCTCTAGTTTCTGAAGTGATCTCAAAACATTCCGTTGTGCAGTTGTATTCTCTAATTTCCAGCATTTTTCATTTTTCCTATAGTTAGGATCAATAAATGACTTAAAGACTGCTATTCGACCTGGCGGAGAATGTGGTTGGAAACCTTGCTGATCATGTGGGTGATTGGGAAACAAAATATTTCTTTGCTGGATACGTTTCAACAAAATATCCTTGTCAGAACGTATATTTTCCAGCATGTTGTCAAATTCCATTATATCCAGAATCTTCTTGTCCATTTCAACACATTTTGCATCTGAAAATTTTAGCTCTTCAAATGTCATTCTTTCCTTTGTTGCACTTGGACTTTCCTTTTCCTTTGGAATTGACTGAATAAAATGTATCTCCTTTTGCTGCACTTCAAACACATCCTTAAATTCTGGCTGTTTCCGACTGTTCATCCTAGACGATCGTCCTCCATAAAATGATTGCTTCTCTCAGAACCTATAGAAGCACTTTTATAAGATAGTCCTCAGACAGCACTCGCTGTTGTTTATGGATTGGCTTCTGAGGTGGCAGTTCATCCAGACCCATCAGTCTAGCAATAACACTTGGTGTTTGCTGTTTGATTCCCATAGCTTCTGACATGTTCTCAGCAAGTTGTCTTTAGACCATTTAAACTCGAGCACTGCCCAGAAAGCATAAGCATGAACTCTCATAAGCTCAGAAAGAATATAGAGGATGATAAACACATAATGAATTGAACTAAAATCACAATTATCCTCTATCTACATTAGAAGATGAGTAACAGAAAAGCTTTTACTTTGTTTTAACATGTATATGACAGCAAGAAACAGGAAAATCACTTACCTTATCATCTTCTGAAAACACAACCTTAACTCTAGAATCAGATGTCTAATTTGAAATGCCTCCATGTTTTCAAGTCCTCCATTTCCCCGGATATCAAACTATCATATTTTATCAACAAACAAGAATCAACTATTATTACATTATACAAACTGAATATTAATCCAAGTTACATTATACAAAAAGGTCTACACTCGAAACTTTTACATACTTCCAATCTTTCAACATTGAAAACTCCAGAGTTCGAACTATTATCTAAAATCTTTAAATAAATAAAGACAAATAAAAAAGAAGAATAACTTAAGAGTGACTGTTAAAAATCAAGACTCAACTGATATGCACATTTCATTTGAACAAACAAAGGGCCAAATATAATAGATTTCCAACACGGCAACAGATAGCATTTGAGGCTGAACCACAACAACACCAGTAAGCAATCAGCTAGAATCTCATAACTCAGCACATTTCTACCAAATCTTCTTAGTACAAAATTCCCAGAAGAGAAAGACGGAAAAACTATGTGTTAAAGGGGGAGATTCCAACCCCAAAATAAATACACGGTTAAGTTCCAAGGACAGAATTAGATCAATTTGTCAGAACAGCTAGAAAACAAGTGGACCAAACCATCATCATCATCATCATCACAAATAAAGAAGAGGACATACTCATTCAAACAATTAAAGTCAACAGTCTGCCATCATATGTAATACTAATTACAAAAAAACAAAAGCAAAAAAATCAATTTGGAACTAGTAATAATCATTACATTACTGCTTTATAATTAACAAATAACAACAAAAGCCATGTTAGACAAATTAATCCCATAATTATCAATTAACATCAATACATCCATAAACACATGTATATATACTATAATTCGACAAAAGAAAAAACACCCAGAAATCAAATTCCAAAATTCAATAAAATCATCGCATATTACAATAACCCAGAAAAGAAAATGAATCAACAACAACAAAAAAATCCATTCTACCTTTTTGATAGCTATTCTTCTTATTGACCCTCCATAAATACTTTCTCCACCTCGTGATTATGCTCAATTTGTTAACAAATCAATGATTATAACTGATAACAAATTGAAGAAAAAGCGCATGCACGCCTACATAGTTGGAGGAATCCGAGGAAATGATAGGATCAGACAAAGGTTCTTGAGTTTGGATTATTTGGAGAAAGACCCAATTGGGAATCGGGTCATAAATGTATAATATATAATTATATACTGAGTCAAATATGGCTATCTATCTATATATAGTAGTAGAAGTTTGTTTGTTTATTTAGACGAAAAGAGCTCCAGTGAAAATGGTGGCTCTGTTTTTAAAATTTACTCTACGCGCCGACCGACTTTAATGCCGTCAACCCTTCAGCATAAACCTGAATTACTATTTCCACTCTAACCTCTCTTCTCTCCCTAACCGTCTCGTCTTAATTTTCATTTTATTCATTGAGAACAGTTTTAATTTTATTTTCATTTTCATTCTAACAGTTTTCCGTCCATTTTGTGAAACTAACAAATTTTCTAGTTATTTTTTAAAAATTTTTTGTTACATTCATCTCTACTTTTAATTTTAAATATTAATTTTCAAATATATATATAGAGCAAAGATCAAGTGCATACCCTTTATCTTACTCACTCGTGCTTATCTCCCTTTAGCGATTTTAATCACGATTTATTTTCGGCCATTCAACCGTCGTCTATACTTTTAACGACGGATTGATCTCGATCGAATCATCATACCTTATCTTATCTATTATCTTCGTTACTCTTTTGACGGGACGTGACGGTTCGGTCATCTGATATACAATCGTCTATACTTTTAGCGACGCTTATATATTGTCCGGTCACTAAAAGTATGAGACTGACGGTTGTAGATGATCGTAAAACCGTCATCGGTCCGACGCTAAAGGGGGTGAGCGACGTAAAGATAAGATAAATGGTGATGATTGATTTCTTTCTATATATCTAATCTAAATCTTAATTTCACCTTTATTCAATTTCACTTTGCTCATCTTTCTTTAACGATTTGAATGGACGGACGATTCGATCCGTCGCTATATATAGAACCGTCGTCTTAGCTTTTAGTGACGGACAACATATTGCAACGGACAACATAGTGACAGACCGAACATATAGCGATAGATCGAATCGTCGCCCGGTTCGTCGCTAAAAGAGGATAAACAAAGTGAGTTAGATAAGGGGTAAGCTTAAGATCCTGGATATATATATATATATATGAGAATAATGGTCATATATATATATGAGAATAAATGGTATGTATTTTATTTATCTTGATGATGTAAGACCTCAAACTTTTATAAATAAAAATGAATTTTCTATAAATATTATTTTTGAATATTATGGAATAAATTTGATATAATGTTATAGTTGTGGGTAATATTTATAAATTTTACAAAGTAAGCAAGTTGTTATAAAATATTCGTTTGGTTTAGGAATATTCTTTTTGTGGGGAATATAAATGACGACTACTCAATCATTAAGTGGACCCCATTAAATTCAAGTATTGTCGTAGTTAAAAAGCGACAAAATTATCTTTCTATAAAAATAACTACGGAGGTGTTACCGTTAAAACTGTTGAACTACCCGGTGGTAAAAGTACTGAATGTCTGGCGTGGTTCAGATAAGTAAGACACCAGTATTGATTATTGATGCTTACGTGAGAAGTCACTTATTTATACTCAATTATTACTACAAAGAATTCACGATCATATCTCTTATATTATTGATTCAATTATTGTCACAAAGATCATCATCAGATAATATGTTATATTATTAATCGAGGCGACAAGTTATAAATGATTAATAATTGTTGAAAGATTAAAATGTGTTGATTAAAAATAAAATGATTTGTGGTAATATTTATTCAATCATTGATGTATATAAAGAGTCTCAATATGAGACGTTTGTGGTAAGTTTGATTTAGTTTATGGGGGCCATATGTCATCATCTAAGAGTCTCTTCGTCAATAAGTAATTACTTTTGTGAATAGTAATTACCTTTGTGAATAGTAATTACCTTCAATCGATAGTATTTACCTTCGTCGATAGTAATTACCTTCATCAATAATAGTAATTACCCCTTCGCAAATAGTAGTTGTCCCTTCAATATTACCAAGAGTTAAGCGCCACTTTTGTGTTCAAGGGTTAATTACCCCTTCACAAATAGTAGTTGTCTCTTCAATATTACCAAGAATCATTTTGACAATTCTTCAAGACTCAAGAGTCACCTCGCTTTTTCTATAAATAGAAAGTTCTCATTCCTTCATTATTTCTTATTTAATTCACCAAAACTACAGAGAAACTATAGAAAGAAAAAAAGATTCTACTACTTCACTTTTCCAATATTCAATTTTTTTTAGGTAGGAATATTATTTGTTGTCTCGTAACTGTGGGTGTTATTTTTTTTATTCATGAAGAGAACTTCGTTATTCCATTCTTTATTATTACGTTGGAATAACTCGTAAAAGTGGCATACCCTATACACTTGACTCAGATACGCGGAATACCCTATACTTGGTGAAATCCTTTATATTATTCCATTCTTATTTATTCTCATTGGAATAACTCAGATCTGCTGAATTCCCTATACTTGGTGACATTCTTCTATTATTTTATTATTAGTTGGAACATCCTGTTTCAGGTTTTTACGCTTGGGACTGGTTAAAATCTTTATTATTCTCGTCTTTATTATATCTATGGAATTTTCATCTGTCAGTGTTTTACATGGGACCGGTTCCGCCTTTATTATTCTCAGATTTATTATTACATTGGAATAACTCGCCTACGCGCAAGTACCGCATGCATGGTGATTTCTTTTGTTATTTCATTCGCTATTATACTCGGTTGGTTAAAATTTTGACTTTATACTCCATGAATTTAGTGGAATATCCTCGATATTTGCACTTCATCCAAAGATTTTTCATGAAAATATTTTTTCCGAGCATTCTTGAATTTTACTCTACAAAGCGATATCATGTTGACAATTTGGACGTTATTAGTTCTGAATAAATTAATTCGTGAACTTGTTTTATTGAATTATTATGTCATTGTCATCATCCTCATGTTATATTATATTATCTTCGCTTACGTGCATAGATGAACTTAGTATGATTATGACGAGGGATCATTCGGTATAATCACGGCTTGTTATAAATGATGTGATAAAAGTCCTCGGTGGCTCGTAATGCAGATGATGGATAGTTTTTGGTATGATTATGACCGGGGTGATTCTTAAGATAGTCATGACCATTGATAATTTGATGAAAATCCTTGACCGCGGGTATGCGGGGATGATTAGATATTGTGGTTTATTCATTAAACCGAGTCTTAGTGATAAAATTGATGAAAACCTTTAAAACCTAAAAGATAGTAGACTTTATTTTCTACTTGACTCTTTTTAATGGATCAGATATTCACCGCAGATTAAACTGGTTGTCTATTGTATTTTATCGGTTTAACATTGTTGAAGACTATTGATAATTTATTCTGCATTATCTTAGTTATAATATTTCTTCTTGGGCTAGTTGAGCTCACCCTTTCTTTTTCACCATTATCTTCGTGAAATGAGAATATAATTTGGGATTTAGAGTCTGGGAAACGCAGTGATGGTCCCGAAGATAGCATTAGTAGTCCTCACTATTACGTTAAATAGTGTGACAATAAATGTAATGAGGACTCTTGAGTATGGATATTGTCTAAATGACAATATTCCTATTAGAACTCTCGTTTATGTATTGTCGTATGTTATACCCACGGATGTATAATTAAGTTTGTATTTATATTTGGTACCATGTATTTGGCGACTCGAGAATGGGTGATGAATACCTAATTTTGGGGGCGTCACGGTTGGTATCGAGCTTAGGGATATGATCCCTGCTAAGATGTGAGAATAGTACTAGGAGGGAGAGACAGGGGAATACCTTCATTAGTATGACCTACCTAAGTTTATGTGCTATTTTATTGGTCGATTCGTAATATAGGGATAATTTGTTACACGTCAATTAACCTTTTGTTTTGTGGCGAGATCGAAAATGACATCCGAGAATGTTGAGAATAGAAATGGAGCACAAAGCGATCGTTGATTCACCACATATCAATAATCGGGATAATGTGCATCGTGAAGGCGATAATCCTCATGCAAACAACAACACCGACCAAAATGATGAATGATCAAATGTTCGGAGGCTTTATGCAATTTATGCAACTCTGCCCAAAACGTAGGTAGAAACACGAAAAACTCTCGGGCGGTCACCGCTAAATAATTCAAGGAGCTGGGACCACCGGAGTTTAAGGGAGAGCCAAAACCACTTCTAGCGGAAGCATGGATAAAGCAGATTACCAAGATATTTGATGTCTTGGGATGCTCTGAGGAGCAAAAGGTTCCCTTTGTCGCCTTTTTTATGTTTGCGGAGAGGCAGACATCGGTGGGAATTCCAGAAACGTACTCAACTCTTTGATCAAGAAGATATCTTGGGAGAAGTTCCAGAGTCGTTTCAACGACAAATACTTTCACGAAAGTATTAGCCACATGAAGGAGATGGAGTTTATCAAGTTAGAACAAAACAATATGACCGTGGTCGCAACACGAGGCAAAATTTGCGGAGTTATCAAGGTTCGCGCCCCACTTGGTGGATAATGAAGAGAGAATGGGCGCGAATGTTTTTAAGAGGTTTGAAGCGGGAGATACGCCAACATCTTATTTCATAAACCGTGTTTGTATTCGGATGTTGTAAATAGGGCTCGATTAGTGGAGCGATAACGAGTCAACGAACTAAAAGAGAGCGTGCACAAAATTATAATACCAAATGGAGAGTAGTCATCAAGCGGTGACAACAAGCGTGGAGGGAATCAACGGGCTAGATATGGTAACCACTTCCGGTGGTAATCGAGGCCAAAACAATAAGAATGGACATTTCAAGAAAAGAAGATTCAACAATGATGGAAAGACGTCGTGACCAAAGACCGTTGTTAAGGAAGGAGAAAGACCACCTATCATATGCTTCAAATGCGGAGGAGAGGGACATATCGATCCGAATGCGCCATGCCATCCAAAGCATGTTATAATTGTGGAAGAGAAGGTCACTTAGCTCGATTTTGTTGTCCATCAAGACAAATTCAACTAGGATAGAGGCACCAAAGGCCGTTCGGAAAAGTCAAAACCAGAAGTGCAAGGAGAAGCGTTTGTTGTGAACTCCCCAGAGAGCAAGGAACCGAATGAGGTCATCACGGGTAAGCTTATCATAAACTCTAATGAAGTCTATACTTTATTTGATCTGGGTTCTACCCATTCTTTTATTTCTTCTACTTGCGCCATCGATTAAATTTGACTCAGGAGAAATTAGACTTTGACTTATCTCGTGGAAACAACGTTGGGAGAAACCTTCATTACATCCACTTTGTTTATAAGTCTTGTTTGGTTCAAATCGGTACCCTCACATTACTGTCGATCTTATTTCATTAAAAATACTTGCATTTGACGTGATTCTAGTGGATTGATTGGTTAACTACTTATCATGCAAAAATTGATTGTTTTCGTAAGGTTGTTAGCTTTCATATTCCTAATCAACCTATTATGTGAATTCAAACGACCAAACCATTAAAATCAATCATGGTCATCTCAAGCCATAAAGCTATTCGTTTATTGAAAAGCGGATGTCAAGCTTTCTTAGCTCATATCACGATTTAAACAAAAATACGCCGGTTTTGAGCGATATTTCTATTGTTAATAAATTTCCTGACGTATTCCCTGAAGAACTTCCTGGCCTACCCCAGAAAGCGTGAAATTGAATTTTGTATCGACCTTGAACCTGGTACAAAACCTATTTCCAAAGCCCCATATCGAATGGCTCCTATTGAACTTCAGGAGTTAAAGACCCAACTGCAGGAATTGTTAGACATTGGCTTTATTCGTCCTAGTACTTCTCCTTGGGGTGCTCCTATTCTATTTGTGAAGAAGAAAGATGGGAGTATGCGACTTTGTATTGATTATCGGGAGTTGAATCATGTCACCATCAAAAATAGGTATCCATTGCCACGTATTGATGACCTGTTTGACCAGTTGCAAGGAGCCAAATTCTTTTCAAAGATTGATCTTCGTTCCGGATATCACCAATTGAAGATTAGAATCGCTGACATTCCAAAAGATTCGCTTTCGTAACTCCGATGCGGGCATTATGAATTCCTAGTCATGTCCTTTGGATTGACTAATGCTCCCGCCGCCTTCATGGATATGATGAACCAAAGTATTCAAGGAATATTTAGATCACTTTGTGGTCGTCTTTATTGATGACATCCTTATTTATTCCAAAAGCCGTGAAGATCATGAGCAACACTTGAGGCTGACACTCCAAAAGCTTCGTGAATATAAGCTTTATGCCAAGTTAAAGAAATGCGAGTTCGGCTTGAAGAAGTAGCATTCCTTGGGCACGTGGTATCAAGTCATGGAATATCTGTTGACCAATGAAAGATTGAAGCTATTCAAAGTCGGGAACAACCTAAATCTGAATAGAAATGCGTAGCTTTCTCGGTTTAATTTGGTTATTATCGGAGATTCGTGGAAGGATTTTCTCGAATCGCTACTCCATCGACTTTCGGTGACTCGAAAAGATACAAAGTTCGGTTGGAGCGAAGAATGTGAGAAGAGTTTTCAAGAACTCAAGAGGAGACTTATTTCAAATTTTTGTTACGACAATACCATCTGGCTCGGAGGATTTGTCATCTCTGATGATGCTTCGCTGCAAAGGGTTGGGATGTGTTCTCATGCAACATGGAAAAGTTATAGCTTTATGCCTCGCGAAAACTCAAAGAATATGAGAGGAATTATCCTACTCATGATCTAGAGTCAGCATAAATTGTCTTTTGCACTTAAAATTTGGAGGCATTACTTGTATGGGGAGAAAGTGGAGATCTTTACGGATCATAAAAGCCTCAAATATTTCTTCACTCAAAAGGAACTCAACATGCGACAACGATGTTGGCTTGAGAATCATTGAAAGATTATGATCATACCATCAATACCATCCCGGAAAAGCGAACGTGGTAGCCGACGCATTGAGTAGAAGATCATATGCAGCATCTGAGTGCGTTATTGTCAACGCAAAGGCCCATTTTGTGTGACTTGCAAAGGATGGAGATAGAGTTAAAGACTCGGGGACGCGTGTGATGATAGCGAGTATACGAGTAGAACCAACTTTAATCGATAAAGTTAAAGTCGCTTTCAAGCTCTGGACACGGAGCCGATGCATTATGAGGAAGAAAGTGCAAGAAGGTGCTATCTTAGGAAGCAAGAATCGATGAAGAAGGAATACTTGAGTCAACTCCGGACTTTGTGTTCTAACGACCCCGATTTAAAGTATAATATCATGATGGGGCGCACAACACACCATTTGCAATCCATCTTGGGAGTACCAAAATGTATCATGATATTATTCGCCATACATTTTGGTGGAGCAATATGAAGAGAGAGATAACGTTGTTTATCTCAAGGTGTCTAACTTGTCAACGAGTTAAAGCGGAGCATCAAGTACCAAAAGGTCCATTGCAACCACTTGAAATTCCGAATGGAAGTGGGAGCACATTACCATGGATTTCAAGCACGGTCTTCCTAAGGTTTCTCAAGGCATTGATGCGATTTGGGTCATTGTTGATAGATTGACCAAGTCCGCTCATTTCTTACCGACACGAGAAACTTATACACTTGAACGTCTTGCTCGTATGTACATAAGCGAGATTGTAAGATCGCATGGTACGCCTAAGTATCCATAGTTTCCGATCGAGACCCAAGATTCACTTTATGATTTTGGGTTGGTTGCAAAAGCTATGAGGCCTGGACTTACGATTTAGCTCGGCATATCATCCTCAGACGGACGGACAGTCGGAGAGGACTATTCAAACTCTTGAAGATCTATTAAGACTCTGTGTCCTTGATTTCAAGGGAGTTGGGACAAGTTCTTACCATTGGTGGAGTTTTCCTACAACAACAGTTATCAAGCAAGTATTGGTATGGCTCCATTCGAAGCGTTGTATGGAAGAAAGTGTCGTTCTCCAGTATGCTGGGATGAGGTGGGTGAAGCAACGTTGTTGGGACCGGAGTTGGTATGTATGACTACGGAAAAGATTCAAACGATCCGACAACGTATAAAAACCTCACAAAATCGACAAAAGAGTTATGCTGATCTTCATCAAAAGGACGTGGAATTCGATATAGGAGATCATGTGTTGTTAAGAGTTGCTCCATGGAAAGGAGTTACAAGATTTGGAAAGAGAGGAAAACTTAATCCTCGATTCATCGGTCCATTTTTAATCCTCGATCGAGTAGAAACTGTGGCCTATAGACTCGCTTTACCGCCAAATATGTCTCGTGTTCATAACGTTTTTCATATATTCATGTTATGTAAATATGTGAAAGACCCGAACCATATTATTGAGTTAGAACCGGACGAAATAGCGGAAGATTTGATGTATGAAGAGGTTCCTGTTCAAATTTTGGATAAGAAGGAACATATTCTACGCTCCAAGGTTATACCTCAAGTCAAAGTTTTGTGGAGGAACCACGATGTTGAGGAAATGACTTGGGAGTTAGAATTTAAAATGAAATCAAGGTATCCTTACCTCTTCGACATACCAGGTATGTACCCTAATTTCGAGGGCGAAATTTCATAAGAAGGGGAGGTTGTAAGACCCCGGCTTTTATAAATAAAGATGAATTTTCTATAAATATTATTTTTGAATATTATGGAATAAATTTGATATAATGTTATAGTTCAGGTAATATTTATAAATTTTGCAAAGTAAGCAAGTTGTTATAAAATATTCGTTTGGTCGGGGAATATTCTTTTTGTTGGGGGAATATTCTTACGACGGCTCAATCATTGGTGGACCCCACAACGGAAGTATTGTCGTAGTTAGAAAATGACAAAATTATCTTTCTATAAAAATAACGGTTGAGGTGTTACCGTTAAAAGCATTGAACTACCCGTTGGTAAAAAACGATGTCTGGCGTGGTTGCATAGTAGCACTACAGTATTGATTATTGATCTTTACGTGAGAAGTCACTTAGCTATACTCAATTATTACTACGATAATTCTTTGCATCATATCTCTTATATTATTGATTCAATTATTGTCACGATTATCATCTCAGATAATATGTTATATTATTAATTGAGGCGATAAGTTATAAATGATTAATAATTGTTGAAAGATTAAAATGTGTTGATTAAAAATAAAATGATTTGTGGTAATATTTATTCAATCCTTGATGTATATAAAGAGTTTGTTATGAGACGTTTGTGGTAAGTTTGATTATTTTATGGGGGCCATATGTCATCATCTAAGAGTCTCTTCAATCGATAGTAATTACCTTTGTGAATAGTAATTACCTTTGTGAATAGTAATTACCTTAAATCAATAGTATTTACCTTCGTCGATAGTAATTACCTTCGTCAATAGTAATTACCCCTTCGCAAATAGTAGTTGTCCCTTCAATATTACCAAGAGTTAAGCGCCTCTCTTGATGTTTCAAGGGTTAATTACCCTTCATGAATAGTAGTTGTCTCTTCAATATTACCAAGAGTCATTTGACCTTCGTTAAGACCAAGAGCCACCCTCGCTTTTTTTTCTATAAATAGAAAGCTCATTCCTTTCATTATTTCTTACGAATTCCTTTGAAACTCTGTAGAGAAACTATAGAGAGAAAGAAGAAAAGTATTATAACTACTTCACTTTTCCAATATTCAGATTCTTCTAAGGTAGGGAATATTATTTGTTGTACTCGTAAGGGGTGTTATTTTTTTTATTCATGAAGAGAACTTACGTTATTCCATTCTTTATTATTACATTGGAATAACTTGTAAAAGTGGCATACCCTATACATGACACTGTGTATATGCGAATACCTATACTTGGTGAAATCCTTATATTATTCCATTCTTATTTATTCATTGGAATAACTTTGTATACTTTGAATCCCCTATACTTGGTGACATTCTTCTATTATTTTATTATTCCGTTGGAACATCTCGTCATGTTTTACGCAGGACCGGTTTAAAATCTTTATTATTATGTCTTTATTATTCTATTAGAATTTCACATGCGTGTGTTTTACAGGACTGGTTAAAATCTTTATTATTATTCTCAGATTTATTATTACGTTGAATAACCTGCCTCATCTGCAAGTACCGCATGCATGGTGATTTCTTTTGTTATTTCATTCGCTATTATACTCGGTTGGTTAAAATTTTGACTTCTATACTCCATGAATTTAGTGGAATATCCTTGATATTTGCACTTCATCCAAATATTTTTATGAAAATATTTTTTCGAGCATTCTTGAATTTTACTCTACAAAGCAAAGATCATGTCGACAATTTGGGCGTTATTAGTTTCTGAATAAATTAATTCGTGAACTTGTTTTATTGAATTATTATGTCATTGTCATCATCCTCATGTTATATTATGTTATCTTTGGCTTACGTGCATAGATGAACTTAGTATGATTATTATGGCCACTGGATCATTCGGTATAATCATGGCTTGTTATAAATGATGTGATAAAAGTTCGCGGTGGCACATGTAATGCGTTGATGGATAGTTTTTGGTATGATTATGACGAGGGGTGATTCGGTATAGATAGTCATGACCATTGATAATTTGATGAAAATCCTTGGACTAGTAATGCGGGGATGATTAGATATTGTGGTTTATTCATTAAACTGAGTCTTAGTGATAAAAATTGATGAAAACATTTTAAAACCTAAAAGATAGTAGATTTTACTTTCTACTTGACTCTTTTAATGGATTCAGATATTCTGCTGCAGATTAAACTGGTTGTCTATTGTATTTTATCGGTTTAACATTGTTGAAGACTATTGATAATTTATTACGCATTATCTTAGTTATAATATTTCTTCTTTGGGCTAGTTGAGCTCACCCTTTCTTTTCACCGTATTCTCTTCAGAAATGAGAATATAAATTTGAAGCAGTCGGGGAAACGAGTGATGGTCCGAAGATAGCATTAGTAGTCCTCACTATTACATTAAATAGTGTGACAATAAATGTAATGAGGACTCTTGAGTATGGATATTATCTAAATGACAATATTCCTATTAGAACTCTCGGTTTATGTATTGTTGTATGTTACACGACAGATGTATAATTAAGTTTGTATTTGTATTTTGTACCATGTATCTGGTGACTCAGAATGGGTGATGAATACCTAATTTTGGGGGCGTCACACACGGTTTGTCAAAACTACGTCGTTTTGACAAATTTATTTTTAATTTCTAATTTGAGATGAGAGAACTTGTTTTTCAAAAAAAATAAAAAAATTATCAAAACGACGTAATTTTGACAGATTGTGCACAAATAAAACCTACACAGCTATGTATGATCATATTACCCATATATATATATATATATATATATATATATATATATATGGGATCGGATCAGTGCATACCCTTATCTTTACTCACCGTGCTCACCCCTCTTTAATGACGGACTGACGAATGGTTCGATTCATGCAACCGTCTGCTATACTTTTAGCGACGCTTATATGTTGTCGTCGCTAAAAGTATAGACGACTATTGTATGACCAAATCGTCATAAAAGTCCGTCATTAAAGGGGGGTGAGAGACGTGTGAATAAGATAAAAGCGACTTGATCCTCGATTCTCTCTCTCTATATATATTAGAAAGGATCAAGGGCATACTCATTTATCCAATATACCTTGCATACCCTCTTTAGCGACGAACTAGGTGACGGTCCGGTCCGTCGTTAAAAATCAAGACGATAATTCTCTGATATAGCGACGAACTAAGCCATCGACCGGTCCATCGCTAAAAAGAGTATGCAAGATATGTTGAATAAAGGGATATATCCTTTAAATGGACTGAGAGAGAGAGGGGGACGGATCTAAAACACGCTTCTTAAATAGCACTCTCTTTTAAATAGCATTTTTTATATTAAAATTACATCGTTTTAGAGATTTTTTGTGGGGCCGCGAGTGATATTTTTGTAAATAAAAGTAAAGTAAGTTGGGTCACTCTATTTTAATATTATTTTGTATTTTAAAAGAATCTCCAAAACGACATAATTTTAATAAAAAAATATTATTTCAAATAAATTTTATTTAAAAATAATATTTTTAAATTATATATATATATATATATATATATATATATATATATATATATATATATATATATATAGACCAGGATCTGTATGGGATAGAACAATAATAAATTCAATTAGTATTATATAATAAAAGTAAGTTATCTTAATATTTTTCCTTATTCTCTCTTGATTTGTCCTTCCTACAAGAAGTGTCTAGATTGACCAAGCAATATTTGGAAAATATTGGATAAAGTAAAAAAATGAGTGGAATAGTGATAATTTCATATACTACTATTAGAATAGAATATCCCATCACAAGATGTGGCACGTGCGGCCGCCAATCACTTCGGAGCCGTCACTTGCATTACGCGCGGGGATCACGTATGTATCACACGTTACTGGGCTCCTTCTCGACGTTTAATTTAGGCTCATTTTTATTCTACTCTAATTCTAATTTATCTTTTATTGAAAGAAAAATAAATTAAAGTTGTAGCAAGTAATCGCCAATAAAATAAATTTATTTTTATTTTTATTTTACATTATCTTGAGCATATTAAGATTTATAACTAATTGTCATTCATATATATAATTTTTCAATCACAAATTATATTTTTAGAATTTAATATTGCAAAAGTAAAAACTATCCTTATAAAATTATTGTAATCGGAATTTTGACAAAATCTTAAGTGACGGTGGGCCGGTGACAGAATCAATTATAGATTTGATTAATTTGAATTTGAAAATTATAATTAATGTATTTGTGTGCATGGCCATATAAATTGTCCCCATTAATACATACTCCCTCGTTCACATAATATATGACGTTTTACATAATTTTATTTTTTTCAAATTAATTAACGTTTTATATAATTTATGAGAATTAGTTATAATCTTTTTAGAAATATTATGAGATGAGAGAGAAAGTATGAGATAAGTATATATGATAAAGGATATTATAGACAATTAATATTATACAATTATTTCTTTAGTTCGTATGCACAACTCTAAAACATCATATATTCTTGTGCACAACTCTAAAATATCATATATCTTAGCAAGCACAACTCTAAAAGCGTATATATATATATATATATATAAATATATATATATATATATAGAAGTCAGATCCAAATCAGGATCCGGACTTTATAAAATCTGGACCATTTTTTTTTACTTTTTTTTTTGAAACAACTAAAAATAAATAAATTATGGAATCGAAATTTTATATATATCTGAGGTGTTTTGGGTGTGATTTGGATATACATAAAAAAATATATGCATGCGATGCGTGCAGATTATACATACATTTTTTGGTATAGTATCCAAAACACACTCAAAACACTTTATTATGTAAAATTATGATTCCATAATTTTTTTTTTAGTTGTTTCAAAAAAACAAAAAAATAAAAAAAAAATAGATCCAGTATTTTAAAGACTCCCCGGAGTCCGGGACGGGATCCTGTCAATGTGTGTGTGTCTCTCTCTCTCTCTCTATATATATATATATATATATATATATATATATATATATATAATCTGAATCAAGGGCATACCCCTTATACAACATACTCAACATACCTATTTAAATTATCCTTATTTCTTCTCTCTCCTCACAATCTTATCACCAAAACAAAGCCCCCCCTTTTTCGACACAATAGAAATCAGTCATCTCTCTCTCTCATCGATTCACAATAGAAATAACTCATCCCTCTTTCTCTCTCTCGTCAATTCACTATGAGAACTCTTCCTATCTCGAAAAATTCTTCTGTGCCCGTAAGAGTTTCTTGATTCTTCCGTGCCCGTAAGTCATCTCTCGATCCGTCGATTCACTGCAAGGTAACAAAATCTGATGTGGATTTCTGGATTTTCTTGTTGTTACTGGTTAATTAGGCTTAAATTTTTAGATTTTGTGTTTTGGTTTTCAATACTTGCTTCTTTTAGATGTTTGACCCAGTTCAAATCATGAAGGTTTGATTGAGTTTTAGGGATTTTCTTGTAATCTTGGGTAGAGTAAACTGAGATGTTCAGAGGTCCAATTGGATATCATTGACAAATTTAACAAAACTTTTATTGAGTGTAAAATATTTTCAACTTTTCTACTGCTAAAATTAACCCCCTTGTTTCAGATAGAGTAATTTTTTAACTTGTTTTATTATTTTGTGACAAGTTAAGCTGTAAGACCCCAACTTTTTATGAATAAAGATTTAATTTTCTCTAAATATTATTTTGAATAATAATGTGTGATTTGATATAATGGTATAATTATGGGTGATATGTGCAAATTCTGTAAAGTAAGCAAGTTGTCATAAAACATTCGTTTGGTCAGGGAATATTTTTTTGTTTGGGAATATTAAATGCGACGACCTAATCATTAGTGGACCCCTCAACGGAACTAAGTGATCGACGATATAAAGTTTATGTAAATAACCTTTTATAAAAAAATAACGGCAAAACTTTTACCGTTAAACTGTTGAAATACCCGGTGATAAAAGTACATTAATACGCGTGGTTGCACAGTAGCACAAAGTATTGTACAATATCTCTGATTATTGATGCTTACTTAAGAAGTCACTTAGTTTATTTAATAATTGTCACAGTAGTTGTTGCATTGTATCTCATATTATTGATTCAATTATTGTCACAATATTATCTGCATAATATTTTATATTATTAAATCAATAATTTAAATGACTCAATTATTCATATTATTATTTGCATTATTGATAATGTTAAGAAAATTCTGTCGAGGAAAGGGGTTAGGTTATTTAATTGCGCGTCAATAAGGAGAAGTCTTTATTGAAAAGTCCCTATCGGAAAGTCCCTATCGAAAAGTCCCCTCTTTCTTGGAAATGATCTAGTTGTCAATATTGTGAGTTATAATATTAATGATGAATGATTGTTGAAAGATTAAAAATATGTTTATTAAAGATAAGTGATTTGTGGTTAATATTTATTCAATTTTTGATATAAATAGAGGGGTTTTTCATGAAGTATTTGTTGTAAGTTTGACTTATTACATGGACCCCCACTTACTCATTTTTCAAAATCGTCGGTAGAAAGTTATCTCAATTTTATTTTATTATTATTATAATAGTAATAAAGTAGAAAACTTTTTATATAAAATAGAATACTTTTTATATTATATATAAATTTATTTATTTTATTAGATTATAAATAAAATATATTATATTTTATATAAAGTTTTTATTTTATTAGAATATTTTATTGAACAGTAATAAATAGTAAAAATCAGATTTTTCGTTGAATTCGCGCCCGTGAATTTTTTTTCCTATGC
The DNA here is from genome assembly GCA_020205615.1 of Panax quinquefolius. Lineage (NCBI taxonomy): Eukaryota > Viridiplantae > Streptophyta > Magnoliopsida > Apiales > Araliaceae > Panax > Panax quinquefolius. The sequence continues at coordinate 141,731,182 of CM035152.1, forward strand.
ATCCGTGATTTTCTTAAATAGTGTCATGTCATTCTCCTAAAAATAGGATGTTTAGTTAAGAAATAAAAATCACACCAGAATCAGAGAATTCTTCTTCTATAATATTGTGCATATTTCTTTCTAGTATAATGATACTTTGAGTGTAGCAAATAGTACAAGTTTTCTTCATGAATATCTCCGCTATACTAGTCAAATTTACTCTTCTACTAAGGTAAGGGATATTATTTTTGTTCAATATTCGTAAAAAATATTATTTTCTTCCATACTCTGTAGTATGTAAGTAATATTATTTCGTTTCATATTCTTAAATCTACACTTATTTTGATAAGTATTGCTTCTATACTCTCTAAAATTAGTAGAATATCATTGAATTTTGTGCTTCATCTAGTATCGTTTCACTGAAATATTTTTCTAAACTTTCTTATTAAATTTTAATCTTTTTATGCCGAGGTACGATTCACTCGGGTACTATTCACCCGGGGTACTATTCACGACAAAATTGTTTTTTTTTGTCCAAATTATTTTTAATACATGAATATCATTCTTGAATTTTACTCCACAATTAATTATCATGTTGACAATTTGGACATTCTTAAACTCTGGATAAATTAAATTATAAATCTTTAATATTTATCCTTGATTTCACTTGATTGATTTCTTATATCATTGTCATTATCCTCATGCTTATATTGCGGTGAAAGTCATCTTTGGCCCGTAGTACATAGATGAATTGTTGATTGGTATGATTATTGTGATGCCCCCAAAATAGGTATACATTACCCATTCTGAGTCGCCAGATACATGGTACAGAACTCAACTACAAACTTAATTATACAACTATCGTGCAAAATACGACAAAACATAGCTGAGAGTTTAAACACGAATATTGCCTTCTAGACAATATCCACACTTAATGGAGTCCTCATTACAATTATTATCACACTATTTTATAAAAATAGTGAAGACTACTATAGCCACCATCTCGGACCATCACTCCATTCCCCGACTCGTCCCAACTATATTCTCATTTCCTGAAGAGAACAATGAAAGAAAAGGGTGAGTTCAACTAGCCCAGTAAAAAAATATTATGACTAAGATAATGCAGAATAAATTATCCTTAGCCTTCAACAATATAACAACTGATAGAATACAATAGACAACAAGTTTTAGATCAACAATTGCAGCGGAATAAGCAATCCATTAGAAGAGTTAAGTAGAGCATGATATCTACGGGCCAAGGATAATAAATAAACCACATCATCGAATCATCCATGCACTACGGGCCAAGGATATTCATGTAATCATCAATGGTCATGATTATACCGAATAATCTCTAGTCATAATCATACCAACAACTGTCCATCAATGCACTACGGGCCAATGAGGACTTTTACCACATCATTTGTAACATTACGGGTCATGATTATACCGAATGATCCTTAGTCATAATCATACCAATCAACAGTTCATCTATGCACGTAAGCCAAAAATGACTTTCATCACAAAATAAGATGAGAATGATGACAATGATATAAGCATTAATCAAACAAAATCAATGATAAATATTAAAGACTTTAATATTATTCAGAGTTTAAAAATATCCAAACTGTCAACATGATACTGCTTTGTGGAGTAAAATTCAAGAATAATATTCATGTATCAAAAATAATTTGGACAGAAAAGAAATATATTTTTTAGGTGAATAGTATCATGTGATTGACTTTAGAGGTTTGGTTGCTTGAATTCTCATAATAGGTTGGTTAGGAATATGAAAGCTAACAACCTTAAGAAAATAATTAATTTTAGCATGATGAGTAGTTAACCAATCAATCCCTAAAATCACATCAAATGCAAGTGTGAGACCCCAAATTTTATGAATAAATATTTAATTTTCTCGAAATATTTTTTTTATGTTATGGTGTGGATTTGAGATAATGTTATAGTTATGGGTAATATTTATAAATTTTGAAAAGTAAGCAAGTGATTATAAAATATTCGATTGGTCGGGAAATATTCTTTTTGTCGGGGAATATCCGTACGACAACACAATCATTGGTGGACCCCACAACAAAATTATTGTCAGAATGAGAAAACAACAGAAATATCTTTTTATGAAAATAACGGCGGAAGTTTTACCGTTAAGCTGTTGAACTACCCATTAGTAAAAAATACGATGTCTGGCGTGGTAGTTGCATAAGTAAGATACCGGTATTGATTATTGGTGCTTACGTGAGAAGTCACTCGTTTTTTACTCAATAATTATTCACGATAAGAATTATCATTCAATATTTTATTTTATTGATTCAATAATTGTTGCATTGATATTTTATATTATTATTGTTTCAATAATTATCACTTTGCCTGATATTTCCCATTATTAGATCGATAATTCATATTATTTGAATAATATTATTAGATAGCATTATTGGCAATGTCTAGAAAGTTACATTAAGGATAGGTTTGGTTACCTAATTACTTGGCGTCGAAGGAAAAATACTTATTGGAAAGCCCCTCTTTCACAAGAGAAGCTTTTGGTCATCGTAATTGTGATTCTGTAATATTATTTGTGAATAATTAATTATTGATTTATATGATAAGAAAATATTTATTTTATGTGGACATAAATGATAGATAGAAAAATATTTATTTTATGTGGTTATAAATGAAGGAATTAATGTTGAAGTGTTTTATCAGTATTTTGTCGGATTGAATGTATTAAAAAATCAAATTGGTGTTCTTAAAGCTCTATTACGTGAGCTATAATTTTGATCCGACCGTTGGATCGTTGTGATTTTTAGATATGTTATACATATATAAGTTGAGTATATGTCCACAAATTTTGAACTGTTAAAAATTAACTAATGATTTGTTATGAATTTTATGAGGTATTAAAAATCATCCGTTTGTGGATTTCGGATATTTTTTGTCTGGAATTTGGAAAAACTTAAAGTTACAAAGTTGTAGAGAATTTGATTTTGTGTGGAATGGATATAAAATTCATATTTTTCTGATAAAAGGGCTATTTATTATGAATTACTGAAGTTTCGAAAAATAAAATAATTTTTATTAAAATTGGGCGGGACCCACTTTTGTTTTTTTTTTTCAAACCATGTGCTAGAAATCATGTTCAAATTTGATGGGCTGAAAAGTTTTCAAAATGGCGTGCTTGAATTGTAGTAATAATAATATTATTTTATTATTTAGTCTCCTATGACGTTTCTAAAGATTTTTCTATAAATAAAGCGCTTAGGTTAGAATTGAAAATCATACCGTAAATAAGTTTTCTTCTCTATATTATCGAGCATATTTTGTGAGTATTTAGATACTTTGAGAGTTCTGCTATTGATTCTGCAAGTTTTCTTGACTTTTACATCCAATATTTTGAAAGCGTAACTCTTGTTATTTTGAGGTAAGGGATGTTATTTTTGTTCAATATTCGCTTGAAATAATATTTTCTTCTATACTCTGTAGTATGTAAGTAATATTATTTCGTTTCAGATTTCGAATTCTATACTCGTTTTGTTAAAATTTTGGCTTCTATACTCCATGAAATTAGTAGAATATCCTTGATATTCAAGGCTTCATCCAAATATCTTTTCATGAAAATATTATTCGAGCATTCTTGATAAGTTTTAACTTTTTCATGTCGGAATACTATTCACGGGGTTACCATTCCCGAAGTACTATTCACGGGGTACTATTCACTCGAGTACTATTCACCCGGGATACTATTCATGATAAAAATTAATTCGTTTTCGGTTCAAATTATTTGTGGTACAATGTTGTTCTTGAATTTTACTCCACAAAGCAGTATCATGTTGACAATTTGGACATTATTGATTTTTGGATAAATTAAATTATAAACCTTTAAAAATTTATTCTTGAACTTGTTTTATTGAATTCCTATATCATTGTCATCATCCTCATGTTTATATTCTCATTGAAAGTCATACATGGTATGAAAGTGCATAGATGGACTTGGTATGATTATGATCGAGGAATTATTCTGGTATAATCATGACCATAATGTTACAAATAATGTGGTAAAAGTCCTCATTGGCCCGTAGTGCATTGATGGATAGTTGTTGGCATGATCATGACCATTGATGAATACACGAATATCCTTGGCCCGTAGTGCATGGATAATTTGTGGTCGTGATACTAATGAATATCCTTGGCCGTAGTGCAGGGATGATGTGGATTATTTATTAAGCTAATCTCAGCGATAAAAGTGAAGAAAAACCTTTTAAATCATAGAAGATAGTAGATTTTATTCTCTACTTGACTCTTCTAATGGATTGCTTGTTCCGCTGCAGTTAAAGTTGATGTTTGTTATATTTTATCAGTTTAACACTGTTGAAGGCTAACAATAAATTATTCTGCATTATCTTAGTCATAATATTTCTTACTGGGCTAATTGAGCTCACCCTTTTGCTTTCATTGTTCTCTTCAGAAAATGAGAACGTAGCCGGGACTAGTCGGGGAACAGAGTGACGGTCCAGATGATAGCATTAGTAGTCCTCACTATTCTATAAAATAGTGTGATAATAAATGTATTGAAGACTCCTTTTAAGTTGAATACTGTCTAGAAGATAATATTCGTTTTAAAACTCTCAGTTTATGTTTTGTCGTATTTTACATGACAGTTATATTATTAAGTTGTATTTGAATTTTGTACCATGTATTTGTCGACTCAAGATGGGTGATGTATACCCATTTTGGGGGCGTCATAGTTGGTATCAAAGCTTAGGGATATGATCCTTGGCTGAGATGTGAGACAAGAACTAGATGAGGGGAGAGACGGGGAATTCCTTCGCTAGTATGACCTACCAAAGTTTATTTGGTATTTAATTGGTCGGTCAGAGTATAGGGATATATGTGACATGTCAATTAACCCTTGTTTTGTGGCAATATTTGAAAATGACATCTGAGAATGTTGAGAATAGCAATGGAGCACAAGAGACCATTGAGTCACCACAGATCAATACCCAGGATAATGTGCAACAGGAAGATAATAATCCTTAGGTAAATAACAACACCGATCAAATGATAAACGATGGGATGTTCAGAGGCTTTGTGCAGTTCATGCAACACCAAACGAGAGAGACTCCTGTTTATAATGCAGGTGGAAACAATGGCAACCCACGGAGCTAGAACCACTTAAGGAGCTGGGACCACCAGAGTTTTTGGGAAAGCTAGAACCACTTAAGGCAGAAACGTGGATAAAGTAGATCACCAAGATATTTGTTGTCTTAGAATGATCAGAGGAGCAAAAGGTTCCATTCGCTACCTTTATGTTGCGTGAAGAAGCAGATCATTGGTGGGAATCTGTAAAACGTACCCAGCCTGACGGACTTAAGATGTCTTGGGAGAAGTTCCAAGAACTGTTCAACGACAAGTACTTTCCCGAAAGTATTCCTCATATGAAGGAGGTAGAGTTCATCAAGCTAGAACAAAATAATATGACCATGGCGCAGTACGAGGCTAAGTTTGTCGAGTTATCCTGGTTTGCATCCCATTTGGTCGATAATGAGGAGAGAATGACGCGAATGTTTCTGCGAGGTTTGAAACCCGAAATACGTCAATACCTCATTTCTCACAAACTTTGTTTATATTCAGATGTTGTGAATAGGGCTCAGTTAGTGGAGCGCAATAATGAGTCAGCACAACCAAAAGGCAACGACCAACAGCACGATAATAATCATACCGGTGGCAACGGCCATCGGAACAACGATAACCATCGTGGGGGAAATTATCATGCCAAGAATGGTAACCACTTCGGTGGTAATCATGGCCAAGATAATAGAAGTGGAAATTTCAAGAAGAGAAGGTTCAATAATGATGGAAAGATAGCAACACCAGCACCTGTTTTCAAAGAAGAAGAACGACCACCGATGTGACGCCCCCAAAATTAGGTATACATCACCCATCTTGGGCTTCCATAACACTTACATGGCATGTAATTTAAAAAACAACTTATTAACATAATCGTAGGTATAATACGACATAAAGCGTGAGTTTAAATACAAATATCGTCTACTAGATATTATACAAACTCAAATAAAAAGTCCTCATTATGATTATTATCACACTATTTGCTGTAATAGTGAGGACTACTAATGCTATCTTCGTGACCATCACTGCTTCCCGACTCGTCCCAAATTTATATTATCATTTTCAAGAGAATAAAGTTGAAAGAAAGGGTGAGCTCAACTAGCCCAAGAAGAAATATTATGACTAAGATAATGCGTAATAAATTATCAATAGTCTTCAATAATGTTAAACCGATAAAATACAATGTATAAACCGCTTTAATCTGCAGTGAATACGCAATCCATTAAAAGAGTCAAGTAGAAAATAAAGTCTACTATCTTTTAGGTTTTAAAAGGTTTTTCATCATCGTTTATAGTCGAGACTCAACTTTTAATAAATATTTCACATCATCGAATCACCCCCGCACTACGGCCAAGGATATTCTTTAGTATCACGACCACAATTATTCATGCACTACTGCCAAGAATATTTGTGTATTCATTAATGGTCATGATCATGCCAACAATCGCCCATCAATGCACTACTACTAATCGAGGATTTTTATCACATCATTTGTAACATTACGGCCATGATTACACCAATAGTCTCTCGTCATAATCATACCAAGTCCATCTATGCACTATGTGCCATGATGACTTTAAAAATAAATATAAATATGAGGATGATGACAATGATATAAGAATTCAATAAAAAACAAGTTCAAGAATTATTTTATCCAGAATTATTAACGCCCAAATTGTCAACATGACATCGCTTTTGTAGAGTAAAATTCAAGAATGATCGTAAGAATATTTCCATGAAAAGATATGGATGAAACGCAAATATCAAGGATATTCTACTAATTTCATGGAGTATAAGTCAAAGTTTTAACCAACCTGGGTATAATAAAGAATGGAATAACAAAAGAAATCACCACGCATGCGATAGACCGCATGCATAAAAGTTATTCCAATGTAATAATAAATAATTAACTGTGTCGTGAAATTCACACCATGTGATGTTCCAATGTAATAATAAAGATGGAACCTGATCCGGTGTAAAACACATGATAGGATATTCCAAATGTAATAATAAAAAATCGGAACCGTGTCCTAAGTAAAAAACACATGCATGCGAGGATGTTCCAACAGAATAATAAAGAGCGGAACCAGTCCGTGTAAAACACACACACAGGATGTTCCAATGTAATAATAATAAAGACGAAACCAGGGGTGCAAAACACACGCATGTGATGTTCCAATGTAATAATAGAAGAATGTCACCAAGTATAGTGGTAAACCACTTATACAAAGTTATTCCAATGTAATAATAAGCAAATGGAATAACAACAGCTTCTTCATGAATAAGAAAGAATAACACCCCTTACATTTGGTAGGAGATTGAATCGCAGCAAAGCAGTAAGAATAAAATACTCTTCTTCTTTCTCTTATTCTCTCTATACTTTCTCTCTATAGCTTGAATGAATTCGTGAAAAATAATGAAGCCCTCAGCCTCTATTTATAGAAGATTTCTAGCTTTAAGACCGCCGCAGTGAAAAGGCAAGTGGCTCGATTTAATCGGGTTCGACGCTCGTAATGTGAAACGACAAGTGGTTCGACGCTCGTAATGTGAAACGACAAGTGGTTCGGACGTCCCGGTAAAAGGTAATTACTATTAACGTAAGGTAAATACTATCGACGAAGGTAAATACTATTCACAAGGGTAATTACTATCGACGAAGGTAATTACTATCGATTTAAGGTGAAGGTAAATACTATCGATTGAAGAGACTCTTAGATGATGACATATGAGCCCCCATAAAATAATCAAACTTACCACAAATCATCATTTTTTTTCATCAACACATATTTAATCTTTCAACAATTATTAATCATTTATAACTTGTCGCCTCAATTATTGATTTAATACTATAACATATTATATGATGATAATCGTGACAATAATTGAATCAATAATATAAGAGATATGATGCAAAGAATTATCAGAGTAATAATCGAGCATAGCCGAGTGACTCTCACGTAAAGATCAATAATCAATACCGAGTGTGCTACTACGCAACTACGCCAGACATCGCACTTACTTTTACCACCGGGTAGTTCAACAGCTTTTAAGCAGAACACCTCCGCCGTTATTTTTATAAAATATTTTTGTCGTTTTCTCAATCCGACAATAATTACATCGCTGGGGTCCACCAATGATTGAGCCATTGTATTTAATATTCCCTAACAAAAAGAATATTCCCCATTCAAACTAATATTTTATAACAACTTCAGATACTTTGCAAAATTTATAAATATTACCCACAACTATAACATTATATCAAATTTATTCCATAATATTCAAAAATAATATTTATAGAAAAATTCATCTTTATTTATAAAACTGGGGTCTTACAACCTCCCTTCTTATGAAATTTCCCTCGAAATTAGGGTACGACTGTATGTCAAGAGGTAAGGATACCTTGATTTCATTTCGATTCTAACTCCCAAGTCATTTCTCAACATCGTGGTTCCTCCACAAAACTTCGACTTGAGGTATAACCTCGAGCGTAGAATATGTTCCTTCTTATCCAAAATTTGAACAGAACCTCTTCATACGCCAAATCTTCCGCTATTTCGTCCGGTTCTAACTCAATAATATGGTTCGGTCTTTCACATATTTACGTAACATAGATATGTGAAAAACGTTATGAACACGAGACATATTTGGCAGAAACAGTCTATAGGCCACGATTCCTACCGATCGAGGATTAAAATGGACCGATGAATCGAGGGTTAAGTTTCTCTCTTTCCAAATCTTATAACTCCTTTCCATGGAGCAACTCTTAACAACACATGATCTCCTATATCGAATTCCACGCCCTTTCGATGAAGATCAAAGATAACTCTTTTGTCGATTTTGTGGAGGTTTTTTTATACGTTGTCATTTGATCGTTTCAATCTTTTTCCAGTAGTCATACGTATCAACTCCTCGGCCCCAACAACGTTGCTTCACCCACCTCATCCCAAAGATACCGAGAACGACACTTTCTTCCATACAACGCTCGAATGGAGCCATGCCAATACTTGCTTGATAAATCATTGTCAGTAGGAAAACTCCACCAATGGTAAGAACTTGTCCCAACTCCCTTGAAATCAAGGACACGAGTCTTAATAGATCTTCAAGAGTTTGAATAGTCCTCTCCGATTGTCCGTCCGGCTCGAGGATGATATGCCGAGCTAAATCGTAAAGTCTGTGCCCATAGCTTTTTGCAAACTAACCCAAAATCGTGAAGTGAATCTTGGGTCTCGATCGTAAACTATGGATACCTAAGATACCATGCAGCCTTACAATCTCGCTTATGTACATACGAAAGCAAGACGTTCAAGTGTATAAGTTTCTCGTTTCAGAAGAAATGAGCGACTTGGTCAACCTATCAATAATGACCCAAATCGCATCAATGCCTTCGAGAAACCTTAGAAGACCCAGAACTAAATCCATGGTAATGTGCTCCCACTTCCATTCCGAATTTCAAGTGGTTGCAATGGACCTTTTGGTACTTGATGTCCGCTTTTAACTCGTTGACAAGTTAGACACCTTGAGATAAACAAATAGCTTATCTCTCTCTTCATATTGCTCCACCAAAATGTACGATTTAATATCACGATACATTTTGGTACTCCCTGTGATGGATTGCAAATGGTGTGTTGTGTGCCTCCATCATGATATTATACTTTAAATCGTGGTCGTTAGGAACACAAAGTCCGGAGTCGACTCAAGTATTCCTTCTTCATCGATTCTTGCTCCTAGCAGATAGCACCTTCTTGACTTTCTTCCTCATACGATCGCCTCCGTGTCTCGTAGCTTGAGCAATTTTAACTTTATCAATTAAAGCTTGTTCTACTCAGATACTCGCTTATCATCACACGCGTCCCCGAGTCTTTAATTCTATGTCCATCCTTTGCAAGTCACACAAAATGGTCCTTTGCGTTGACAATATCGCACTCAGATTTTGCATATGATTTTCTACTCAATGCGCCTACTACCACGCTCGCTTTCCAAGATGGTATTGGATGGTATGATCATAATCTTTCAACGATTCAAGCCAACGTCGTTGTCGCATGTTGAGTTCCTTTTGAGTGAAGAAATATTTGAGGCTTTTATGATCCCAGAAGATCTCCACTTTCTCCCCATACAAGTAATGCCTCCAAATTTTAAGTCAAGAAGATAATACCGCTAACTCTAGATCATGAGTAGGATAATTCCTCTCATATTCTTTGAGTTGTCATGAGGCATAGGCTATTACTTTTCCATGTTGCATGAGAACACATCCCAACCCTTTTTGGCTCAAGCATCATCAGATGACAAATCCCTCCGAGCCGATGGTATTGTCGTAACAGTCAAATAAGTCTCTCGAAGTTCTTGAAAACTCTCTCACATTCTTCGCTTCCAACCGAACTTTCAGATCTTCCGAGTCACCGAGTAATGGAATAGCGATTCGAGAAAATCCTTCCACGAATCTCCGATAATAACCACTTAAACCAGAAAGCTACGACTTCGATCATCGATTTAAGTTGTTCCTGCTTTCAATAGCTTCAATCTTTCACTGGTCAACAGATATTCCACGACTTGATACCACGTGCCCAAGGAATGCTACTTCTTCAAGCCGTAACTCGTGATTTCTTCAACTTGGCATAAAGCTTATATTCACGGCTTTTGGAGTGTCGCCTCAAGTGTTGCTCATGATCTTCACGGCTTTTGGAATAAATAAGGATGTCATCAATAAAGACGACCACAAAGTGATCTAAATATTCCTGAATACTTGGTTCATCATATCCATGAAGGCAAGAGAGCATTAGTCAATCCAAAGGACATGACTAGGAATTCATAATGCCTGCATCGAAGTTTCGGAAAGCCGCCTTTTGAATGTCACGGTTCTAATCTTCAATTGGTGATATCCAGGAACGAAGATCAATCTTTGAAAAGAATTTGGCTCCTTGCAACCGGGTCAAACAGTCATCAATACGTGGCAATGGATACCTATTTTTGATGGTGACGTGATTCAACTCCCCGATAATCAATACAAAGTCGATACTCCCATCTTTCTTCTTCACAAATAGAACAGAGCACCCCAAGGAGAAGTACTAGGACTAATAAAGCCAATGTCTAACAATTCCTCGCATTGGGTCTTTAACTCCTCAAGTTCAATAGAGCTATTCGATATGGGCTTTGGAAATAGGTTTTGTACCGGGTTCAAGGTCGATACAAAATTCAATTTCACGCCTGGGGTAGGCCAGAAGTTTCTTGTGGAATACGCCAGAAATTTATTAACAATAGGAATATCGTTTAAAATCGATTTATTTTTATTTAAATCAGTGACATGAGCTAAGAAAGCTTCGACATCCGCTTTTTCAATAAACGAATAGCTTTATGGCTTGAGATGACCGTGATTGATTTTAATGGTTTGGTCGTTTGAATTCAAGATAATAGGTTGATTAGGAATATGAAAGCTAACAACCTTACGTAAAACAATCAATTTTTGCATGATAAGTAGTTAACCAATCAATCCCTGTAATCACGCCAAATGCAAGTATTTTTAATGAAATAAGATAGATGGTGTAATGTTAGGGTACCGATTTGAACCAAACAAGACTTATAAACAATTGGATGTAATGAAGGTTTCTCCCAACTGAGTTTCCACAGATAAGTCAAAGTCTAATTTCTCCTGAGTCAAATTTAATCGATGAGCGCAAGTAGAGAAATAAAAGAATGGGTAGAACCCAGATCAAATAAAGTATAGACTTTATTAGAGTTTATGATAAGCTTACCCGTGATGACCTCATTCGGATTCCTCGCTCTTTGGGAGGTCACAACAAATGCTCTCCTCAGACTCACCTGGGTTTTGAATTTTCGGGATGGCCTTTGGTGTCTCCATCCTAGCCGAATTTGTCTTCGGTAGAACGACAAAATCGAGCTAAGTGACCTTTTCTTCCACAATTATAACACGCTTTTGACTGGCATGACGCAGCTTTGATCGATGTGTCCTCTCCTCCGCATTTGAAGCATATGATAGGTGGTCTTTCTCCTTCCTTAACAATGGGTGTCTTGGTGCCGACGTCTTTCCATCATCATTGAATCTCCTTTTCTTGAAATGTCCATTCTTATTGTTTTGGGCCCCGATTACCACCAAGTGGTTACCATATCCGCCCGTTGATTCCCTCCACGCTTGTTGTCACCGCCTCGATGACTATTCTCGCCGGTATTATAATTTTGTTTACCGCTTCTTTTAGTCAAGGCTGACTCATTATCGCGCTCCACTAATCGAGCCCTATTTACAACATCCTAATACAAACACGCTTTATGAGAAATAAGATGTCGACGATTCCCGCTTCAAACCTCTTAAAAACATTCGCGCCATTCTCTCTTCATTATCCACCAAGTGGGGACGAACCGTGATAACTCCGCAAATTTTGCCTCGTATCGCGACACCTGGCCATATTGTTTTGTTCCAACTTGATAAACTCCACCTCCTTCATGTGGCTAATACTTTCAGAAAGTATTTGTCGTTGAATGCCCTCTCGAACTTCTCCCAAGATATCTTCAAGACAAATTGGTCGAGTACGTTTTACCGATTCCCACCAAGAATCCGCCTCCGCAAGCAACATAAAGCAAGAAGGGAACCTTTTGCTCCTGAGCATCCCAAGACATCAAATATCTTGGTAATGCTTTTATCCATGCTTCCGCCAAGTAAGTGGTTTTGGCTCTCCTTAAACTCCGGTGGTCCTAGCTCCTTAAATTGTTTAATGGTGATGACCGAGAGTTTTCCGTGTTTCCACCTACGTTTTGGACAGAGTCACTCTCGCTCATTGTCAGATAAATCGCATAAAGCCTCTCGAACATCGATCATTCGTCATTTGGTCGTTGTTGTTGTTTGCATGAGGATTGTCGCCCTCGATGCACATTATCCCGATTATTGATATGTGGTGAATCAACAATCGTCAAGGCCCATCGCTATTCTCAACATTCTCGATGTCATTTTCAGACATCGCCACAAAACAAAAGGTTAATTGACATGTAACAAATTATCCCTATCTTCCGACCAACCAATAAAATATCACATAAACTTAGTAGGTCATACTAGCGAAGGTATTCCCTGCCTCCCTCCTAGTACTATTCTCACATCTTAGCCAGGATCATATCCCTAAGCTTTGATACCAACCATGGACGCCCCCAAAATTAGGTATACATCACCCATCGGGTCGACACTTACATGGTATGTAATTTAAAAACAACTTATTAACATAACCTGCTGTGGTACAATACGACATAAATCGTGAGTTTAAATACAAATATCGCCTACTAGATATTATACAAACTCAAACAAAAAGTCCTCATTACAATTATTATCACACTATTTTACGTAATAGTGAGGACTACTAATGCTATCTTCGTGACCATCACTGCTTCCGACTCGCCCCAAATTTATATTATCATTTCAAGAGAACAAAGTGAAAGAAAGGGTGAGCTCAACTAGCCCAAGAAGAAATATTATGACTAAGATAATGCGTAATAAATTATCAATAGTCTTCAATAATGTTAAACCGATAAAATACAATAGACAACCAGGTTTAATCTGCAGCAATGAATACGCAATCCATTAAAAGAGTCAAGTAGAAAATAAAGTCTACTATCTTTTAGGTTTTAAAAGGTTTTTCATCATCGCTTATAGTCGAGACTCAAACTTTAATAAATATTTCACATCATCGAATCACCCCCGCACTACGGCCAAGGATATTCTTTTAAGATCACGCACCACAATTATTCATGACTACGCCAAGAATATTTGTGTATTCATTAATGGTCATGATCATGCCAACAATCATCCATCAATGCACTACTACCATCGAGGATTTTTATCACATCATTTGTAACATTACTGGCCATGATTACAATCAATAGTCTCTCGGTCATAATCATACCAAGTCCATCTACGCATTCACAGCCACGTAGATGACTTTCAAAAAAAATATAAACATGAGGATGATGACAATGATATAAGAATTCAATAAAACAAGTTCAAGAATTATTTTATCCAGAATTATTAACGCCCAAATTGTCAACACGATAATCGCTTTTGTAGAGTAAAATTCAAGAATGATCGTAAGAATATTTCCATGAAAAGATACTTGGATGAAACGCAAATATCAAGGATATTCTACTAATTTCATGGAGTATAGAAGTCAAAGTTTTAACCAACTGGGTATAATAAAGAATGGAATAACAAAAGAAATCACCATGCACGCGATAGATCGCATGCATAAAAGTTATTCCAATGTAATAATAAATAACGGAACCAAAGTCGTGAAATTCACACCAAGCAGGATGTTCCAAATGTAATAATAAAGATGGAACGCATCCTGTAAAACACATGCGGATAGGATATTCCAATGTAATAATAAAAATCGGAACCAGTCCTGTAAAAACACATGCATGTGATGTTCCAAATGTAATAATAAAGATTTTAACCAGTCCTGTAAAACACATGCATGTGATGTTCCAATGTAATAATAATAAAGACGAACCAGTCCTGTAAAACACATGCATGTGATGTTCCAATGTAATAATAGAAGAATGTCACCAAGTATAGGGTAAACCACTTATACAAAAGTTATTCCAATGTAATAATAAGCAATGGAATAACAACAGCTTCTTCATGAATAAGAAAGAATAACACCCTTACATTTGGTAGAGATTGAATATCGCGCAAAGAAGCAGTAAGAACAAAATACTCTTCTTCTTTCTCTTATTTCTCTATACTTTTCTCTCTATAGCTTGAATGAATTCGTGAAAATAATGAAGCCCTCAGCCTCTATTTATAGAAGATTTCTAGCTTAAGACCGCCGTGTGAAAAGGCAAGTGGCTCGACGACCGGTTTCGACGCTCGTGTAATGTGAAACGACAAGTGGTTCGACGCTCAGTAATGTGAAACGACAAGTGGTTCGACGTCCGGGTAAAGGTAATTACTATTAATTAGCGAAGGTAAATACTATCGATTTAAGGTAAATACTATTCACAAGAGGTAATTACTATCGACGAAGGTAATTACTTATCGACGGAAGGTAAATACTATCGACGAAGAGACTCTTAGATGATGACATACGAGCCCCCCATAAAATAATCAAACTTACCACAAATCATTTTTTTCATCAACACATATTTAATCTTTCAACAATTATTAATCATTTATAACTTGTCGCCTCAATTATTGATTTAATACTATAACATATTATATGATGATATCGTGACAATAATGAATCAATAATATAAGAGATATGATGCAAAGAATTATCAGAAGTAATAATCGAAGCATATTGAGTTGACTTCTCACGTAAGCATCAATAATCAATACCGTGTGCTATTTACGCAACTACGCCAGACATCGCATTTCTTTACCACCGGGTAGTTCAACAGCTTTAATTCAGTAACATTCTCCGTAGTTATTTTTATAAAATATTTTTGTCGCTTTTCAATCCGACAATAATTACATTGCTAGGGGTCCACCAATGATTGAGCCATCAGATTTAATATTCCCTAACAAAAAGAATATTCCTCGACCAAACGAATATTTTATAACAACTTGCATACTTTGCAAAATTTATAAATATTACCCACAACTATAACATTATATCAAATTTATTCCATAATATTCAAAAATAATATTTATAGAAAAAATTCATCTTTATTTATAAAACTGGGGTCTTACAACCGATCGTATGTTTCAAACGCGGACAGGAGGGACACATCCGTCCAAACTATACGCAGCAACCCAAAGCGTGTTTCAATTGCGGAAGAGAAGGTCACCTAGCTCGATTTTGTCATGTAGTGAAGTCAAGTTCAGCTGGGATAGTGACGCCAAAGGATGTCCCAGACAAGTCAAAGTCGGTAGTTTAAGTGAGAAGCGTTTGTCGAGGAACCCGAACGGGTTATTATGGGTAAGTTAATCAAAACTCTTGCATAGTCTATACCTTATCTGATCTGGGGTTCTACCCACTCTTTTATTTCTCCTATGTAGACACTTGAAATTTTCTGCGTATACATTCATATTAACATTACAGAGGCGATTCGCTTTTCGGAGATAACCACCGAAGACAACTTGCATCCATTCCGGATACTACTGAAGTGGCCCAACCCGGAACACAAACAAGAACATATCGCCCAACCCGAACACAAACCGAACTTCATCTTAAACCGGAACACATACGGGAATGTCATTTCTAATCTCGGAGATAACCCCGAGGTTTGCAAGATCAAAAGACCTAGAACAACATCGAGAGGACGATTACGTCTCGGCGATAAAACCCGTGACGTTCGCTCGGGCCGGTCCCCGTAAACAACACAGGAGTAAGAACTCCATCCTTGGTGATAGCCCCAAGGATGCTTTTGCGATTCCATGATAACTCCTAATTGTTTGTTTCAAACACATGCGATCAGCTTCAAGCTCAGACCTCCTACCGTGGCAATCATACCTCAAACCCGGAGCTAACAACGGGTAGATAGGTTCTTTCATAGATGACCTTGCAGTATTCAAACACTTGCAGCAGTCCAATCTCAGATGTAACCCTGAGCAACGTCTGCTTTCCGCTCAAACCGGCGATAACCTCGGTAAGGAGTCAAAAGCATTATCTTACCGCCTTAATAAGATGATATCGCGGCATACCAACAAGTAGTCCAATCTCAGATATAACCCTGAGCAACGTCTACTTTCAACTCAAACCGGCGATAACCCCGGTGAGGAGTCAAACATCATCTTGTCTCTTCAACACCTGCGCGTCGTCTCGATACTTCATACATACATACAACAATGTCCCACAAGAACCGAGGAGTAACAATCCCGAGTGACTATTACGCGTGGCAGTACTTTGGATAGAATTTGAAGCTTGAAGACCATGGGCATAGACCTCTTCCCGACTTCGCATAACCTCTAATCCATGTCATCACGTAACTCCACCGACACAAGTTTGGCCGAAGAAGGTCGAGATATACCTCATTCGGATGCTCGGATTGAAGTTCTCGCAAGTTCGAAGCGGACATTATAGTACACGAGTGCACGTCTTATGAGCCGACGAGACCCATGAGGCTCGGATGCACCACGACCCACCAAGTAGGTATTAATCATGGGCCGCCGCAGTGTACTGCTACCATCTATATATACAAGCCTTGGGGTGACCATTTCAAGGGGGAGAGAGAGAAAATGCGAGGAAGCCGGCCCATTTTACTCAGATACACATCTTTCAAGTGTTTCCTCACTTTTAAACACTTGTTAGCTAACATATAGCTATCTTTTATCTAAATGGAGCCGAAGTTTTTATCCATTTAAAGTCATAGAAGTCTACTTTTGGCTCACCACCGTAAGCCTTCTCACATTATATAAAGTCTTCTTCTCATATTAAGACACACCTTTGTTGTACACGTTGAAAGTCGTGTGAGAATGTTTTCTCGGACTTCGGTCTGTGGTTTTCATTTTTGTCTGTATATATACTTATATATATGTATATATTTTATATATGGACTAACATTATTGAGTTATGCCTCGATTGAGCCTAGACAACATAGAGTCTTAATAAATCTTCAAGAGTTTGAATAGTCCTCTCTGATTGTCTGTTCGTCTGAGGATGATATGCCAAACTAAATCATAAGTTCGTGCCCATATCTTTTTGCAAACTAACCCAAAATTGTGAAGTGAATCTTGGGTCTCGATCAGAAACTAATGATGCTGGCATACCATACAGTCTTACAATCTCGTTTATGTACATACAAGCAAGACGCTCAAGTGTATAAGTTTTTCGTATTGGTAAGAAATGAGCAGACTTGGTCAATCTATCAACAATGACCCAAATTACATCTATGCCTTGAGAAACCTTGGGAAGACCAGTAACGAAATCCATGGTAATGTGCTCCCACTTCCATTCTGGAATTTCAAGTGGTTGCAATGGACCTTTTGGTACTTGATGTTCCGCCTTGACTCGTTGACAAGTTAGACACCTTGAGATAAACAGCGTTATCTCTCTCTTCATATTGCTCCACCAAAATGTATGACGAAGATCATGATACATTTTGGTACTCCCAAGATGGATTGCAAACGATGTGTTGTGCGCCTCCATCATGATTTTATACTTTAAATCAGGGTCATTAGGAACACAAAGTCTGGAGTTGACTCGAAGTATTTCTTCTTCATCGATTCTTGCTTCCGGCATAGCACCTTCTTGCACTTTTTTCCTCATACTCATCAGCTCCAGATCTGTAACTTGAGCAGCTTTAACTTTATCAATTAAAGTTGGTTCTACTCGTATATTCGCCATCATCACATGGATCCCTGGAGTTTTTAACTCTATCTCCATCCTTTGCAAGTCACACAAATTGAGCCGATGCGTTGTCAATATCGCACTCGTACTCGCATATGATCTTCTACTCATTACGTCAGCTACCACGTTCGCTTTTTCAGGATGGTATTGGATGGTATGATCATAATCTTTCAACAGTTTAATCCAACGTCGTTGTCACATGTTGAATTTTTTTTGAGTGAAGAAATATTTCAGGCTTTTATGATCCATAAAGATATCCACTTTCTCCCCATACAAGTAATGCCTCCAAATTTTAAGTGCGAAAACAACAGCTGCCAACTCTAGATCATGAGTATGATAATTTCTCTCATATTCTTTGAGTTATCGAGAGGCATAGGCTATGACTTTCCCATGTTGCATGAGAACACATCCTAACCCTTTGCCCAAAGCATCACTGTAGATGACAAATCCCTCCGAGCCAGATGGTATTGTCAGAACAGGTGCTGAAATGAGTCTCATCTTGAGTTCTTAAAAACTCTTCTCACATTCCTCATTCCAACCGAATTTTGTATCTTTCCGAGTCAGCTGAGTTAATGGAGTAGCGATTTGAGAAAACCCTTCTACGAATCTCTCGATAATAACCAACTAAGCCGAGAAAGCTACGTACTTCGGTCACTGATTTAGATTGCTCCCAGCTTTGAATAGCTTCAATCTTTGCTAGGTCAACAGAAATTCCATGGCTCGATACTACGTGCCCAAGGAATGCTACTTCCTCAAACTAGAACTCACATTTCTTCAACTTGGCATAAAGCTTATATTCACGAAGCTTTTGGAGTATCAGCCTCAAATGTTGCTCATGATCTTCACGGCTTTTGGAATAAATAAGGATGTCATCAATAAAGACGACCACAAAGTGATCCAAATATTCCTTGAATACTCGGTTCATCATATCCATGAAAGCAGCAGGAGCATTAGTCAATCCAAAAGACATGACTAGGAATTCATAATGCCCGTACCGAGTTCTGAAAGCCATCTTTGGAATGTCATCGGTTCTAATCTTCAATTGGTGATATCCAGAACGAAGATTAATCATTGAAAAGAATTTGGCTCCTTGTAACTGGTCAAACAGGTCATCAATACGTGGCAATGGGTGCCTATTTTTGATGGTGACATGATTCAACTCCCGATAATCAATACAAAGTCGCATACTCCCATCTTTCTTTTTCACGAATAGAATAGGAGCACCCCAAGGAGAAGTACTAGGGACTTAATAAAGCCAATGTCTAACAATTCTGCGCAGTTGGGTCTTTAACTCACGAAGTTCAATAGAGCCATTCGATATGAGACTTTGGAAATGGGTTTTGTAACAGGGTTCAAGGTCGATACAAAATTCAATTTCACGTTCTGGGGGTAGGCCAGGAAGTTCTTCAGGGAATACGTCAGGAAATTTATTAACAATAGAAATATCATTCAAAACTGACGTATTTTTGTTTAGATCCGTGACATGAGCTAAGAAAGCTTGACATCCATTTTTTAATAAACGAATAGCTTTATGGCTTGAGATGATAATGATTAATTTTAATGGTTTGGTTACTTGAATTCGCATAATAGGTTGGTTAGGAATATGAAAGCTAACAACCTTACGAAAACAATCAATTTTTACATGATGAGTAGTTAACCAATCAATCCCTAGAATTACGTTAAATGCAAGTATTTTCAATGAAATAAGATCGACAGGTAATGTGTGGGTACCGATTTGAATCAAACAAGACTTATAAACAGTGGATGTAATAAAGGTTTCTCCCAATGGAGTTTTAACAGATAAGTCAAGGTCCAATTTCTCTGGAGTCAAATTTAAACGTTGAGCTCAGGTAGGAGAAATAAAAGAATGGGTAGAACCATTATCAAATAAGATATATACTTTGCTAGAGTTTATGATAAACTTACCCGTGATGACCTCGTTCGGGTTCCTTGCTTTCTGGGAGGTCACGACAAACACTCTCCCTTGAACTACCAATTTTTTCTTGTCTGGGACAACCTTTGATGCCTCCATCCCAGCTGGACTTGTCTTTGGTGCACGACAAAATTGGGCCAGGTGACCTTCTCTTCCACAATTATAACATGTTTTGGATGGCATCGTGCAGTTTAGACTGATGTGTCCCTCTCCTCCACATTTAAAGCATATGATAGGTGGTCGATCTCCTTCCTTAACGAAAGGTGCTGATGTTGATGTGTTTCCATCATTGTTGAATCTCCTCTTCTTGAAATGTCCATTCTTATTGTTTTGGCCATTATTACCACCGGAGTGGTTACCATTTTGGCATGTTGATTCCCTCCACGCTTATTGTCACCGCTTCGATGAATGTTATCACTGGTATTATCATTTTGCCGGCTGCTCTCTTTTGGTTGGGTTGACTCATTATCGCGCTCCAATAACTGAGCCCTATTAACAACATCTGAATACAAACACAGTTTATGAGAGATAAGATATTGACGTATCTCGGGTTTCAAACCTCTTAGAAACATTCACGTCATTCTCTCCTCATTATCAACCAAATGAGACGCAAACCGGGACAACTCGGTAAACTTGGCTTCGTACTGCGACACGGTCATGTTGTTTTGCTCCAGCTTGATGAACTCTACCTCTTTCATGTGACGAATACTTTCGGGAAAGTACTTGTCGTTGAACAGTTCTTAGAACTTCTCCCAAGACATCTTCAGTGTGGCAGGTTGAGTACGCTTTACAGATTTCCACCAGTAATCTGCCTCTGCCCGCAACATGAAGGTGGCAAAGGGAACCTTTTGCTCCTTAGAGCATCCCAAGACATCAAATATATTGTTGATCTGCTTTATCCACGTCTCCGCCTTAAGTGGTTTTGGCTCTCCAAAAAACTTTGGTGGTCCCAGTTCCTTGAACTGCTTAGCGGTGACCATTCGAGAGTTGCCAGTGTTTCCACCTGCATTTTGGATAGGAGCCGCTCTTGCCTGATGTTATATGAATTTCATAAAGCCTCTGAACATTCAATTGTTCATCATCTGGTCCGTGTTGTTGTTTTCCTGAGGATTGTCGCCTTCTTGATGCACATTATCCTGATTATTGATCTGTGGAGACTCAACGGTCTCCTGTGCTCCATTGATGTTCTCAACATTCTCGGATGTAATTTTCAAATACTGCCACAAAATAAGGGTTAATTAATATATCACATATTATCCCTATACTCTGACTGATCAATTAAATACCAAATAAACTTAGGTAGGTCATACTAGCGAAGGAATTCCCCGTCTCTCCCCTCCTAGTTCTTGTCTCACATCTTAGCCAGGGATCATATCCCTAAGCTTTGATACCATCTGTGATGCCCCCAAAATAGGTATACATCACCCATCTTGAGTCGTCAAATACATGGTATAAAATTCAAATACAACTTAATAATATAGTTGTCATGTAAAATACGACAAAACGCAAACTGAGAGTTTAATAAGAATATTGTCATCTAGACAATATCCACACTTAAAAGAGTCCTCTTTACATTTATTTTCACACTATTTAACAGAATAGTGAGGACTACTAAAACTATCATCCGGACCGAAATCACTCCATTCCCCGACTAGTCCTGCCACGTTCTCATTTCAAGAGAACAATGAAAGAAAGGGTGAGCTCAACTAGCCCAAAGAAGAAATATTATGACTAAGATAATGCAGAATAAATTATCATTAGCCTTCAAAGAATGTTAAACCGATAAAATATAACAAACATCAACTTTAGCTGCAATGAACAAGCAATCCATTAAAAGAGTCAAGTAGAGAATAAAATCTACTATCTTTTATGATTTAAAAGGTTTTCATCACTTTTATCGCTGAGACTCAGCTTAATAAATAATCCACATCATCCCTACACTACGGCCAAGGATATTCATTAGTATCACAACCACAAATTATCCATGCACTACTGCCAAGGATATTCGTGTATTCATCAATGGTCATGATCATGCCAACAACTGTCCATCAATGCACTACGGGCCAATGAGGACTTTTACCACATCATTTGTAACATTACGGTCATGATTATACCGAATAATCCCTGGTCATAATCATACCAAGTCCATCTATGCACTACATGCCACAGATGACTTTCAACATAATATAAACATGAGGATGATGACAATGATATAAGAATTAAATAAAACAAGTTCAAGAATTAATTTATCCAGGAACTAATAATATCCAAATTGTCAACATGATACTTCTTTGTAGAGTAAAATTCAAGAATGCTCAGAAGAATATTTTCATGAAAAGATACTGGATGAAGCGCAAATATCAAGGATATTCCACTAATTTCATGGAGTATAGAAGTCAAAACTTTAACCAACTGAGTATAATAAAGAATGGAATAACAAAAGAAATCACCAGGCATGCGATAGATCGCATGCATGTGTTTTTCCAACAAAATAATAAATAATGAACCGAATTAAAGTCATACGTAAATGCACGTATGAGGATATTCCAATGCGAATAATAAATAACGGAACTGTGTCAAGGCGTAACTTTGCAACCAATGTGATGTTCCAATGTAATAATATATAACGGAACAGTCGGTCGTGCGTAAACCTTGCAGATAGGATGTTCTAACAAAATAATAAAGAATGGAATAATAGAAGAATTTCACCATGTATGCGGACTTGATGCAAAAGTTATTCCAACATAATGATAAAGAATGGAATAACAAAAGAATTTCACCAAGTATAGGGTAGATCACAGATACAAAAGTTATTCCAATGTAATAATAAATAATGGAATAATGTAAGTTCTCTTCATGAATAAGAAAGAAATAATACCCCTTACCTTAGTAGGAAATTGGATGTAATATCATAGTAATGTGAAGATTCTTCTTCTTTCTCTCTTATTCTCTCTATTTTTTCGCCTAAAGCTTTAGTGAATTCGTGAAAATAATGAAGGAATGAGCTTCTATTTATAAGCTTGGTAGATTAAGGGTAAAATAGTCTTTTTGCCATAATTTATGACATCATCGCTTACATCATCGATCATATGACATCATTGCTTACATCATCGATCAAATGACATCATTGCTTACATCATCGTTTTGATGACATCATCGCTTACATCATCAGAATTCAAATTCAAATTGTTCTCTTCCACCTCATTTTACTTTTATACCATGAATTTACTATAATAATGTTACCATTCAAATTATATAAAAAATATACTATCATATAATCACATCATACTACTATAATATAATATTATAATAATATATTTAAATGAATTATTGATTTGATAATTTGAAATACTGTGTAATGGCAATTATTAAATCAAAAATATCAACGTAGCAATTATTGAATCAATAAAATATTAAACAGTAATTACTATAACAATTATTGAGTAGTGCCTTCTTAAGTAAGAATCAATAATTCAAAAAATAATTGCAATACCGAATCAGTGTTATCGTATTTTAACCACCGTGTATTCCAACGATTGTTAACTGTGAAACTCTTTCATAGTTATTTTCATAAAAATATTTTTGTCATTTTCTAACTCGACAATAATTCCGTTGTAGGGTCCACTAATGATCGTGGTAAATCGCATTTAATATTCCCAAACAAAAAGAATATTCCCCACCAAACGAATATTTTATAACAACTCATGACTTTTGCAAAATTTATAAATATTACCCACAACTATAACATTATATCAAATTTATTCCATAATATTTAAAATAATATTTATAGAAAAATCATCTTTATTTAAAAAGTTGGGGTCTTACAAAAGACCCATTTTGTATTAACTTACAAAGGATGGATAGAGTTAAAGACTTCAGGGACCCACGTGATGATGTCAAATATACGAGTAGAACCGACTTTAATCGATAAAGTTAAAGATGCTCAAGCTACAAATCCGGAGCTGATGCGTATAAGGAAGAAAGTACAATAAGGTGTTATTTCAGAAGCAAGAATCTATGAAGAAGGAATACTTCGAGTTAACTCCAGACTTTGTGTTCCTAAGAACTCTGATTTGAAGTATAAAATCATGATGGAGGCACAAAACACACCGTTTGCAATCCATCCTGGAAGTACCAAAATGTATCGTGATCTTCAACATACATTTTGGTGGAGCAATATGAAGAGAGAGATAGCGGAGTTTATCTCAAGGTGTTTATCTTGTCAACTTGTTAAGGCAAAGCATCAAGTACCAAAAGGTCCATTGCAACCACTTGAAATTCCAGAATGAAAGTGGAGCACATTAACATGGATTTCGTTTCTGGTCTTCCTAAGGTTTCTCAAGGCATAGATGTAATTTGGGTCATTATCGAAAGATTATCCAAGTCTGCTCATTTCTTACCTATACAAGAAACTTATTCGCTTGAACGTCTTGCTCGTATATACATAAATGAGATTTTAAGACTGCATGGTATGCCAGTATCCATAGTTTTTGATCGAGACCCAAGATTCACTTCACTATTTTGGGTCAGTTTGCAGAAAGCTATGGGCACGGATTTACGATTCAGTTATGCATATCATCCTCAGAGGGATGGGCAGTCGGAGAGGACTATTCAAACTCTTGAAGATTTATTAAGACTTTATGTCCTAGACTTCAAAGGATGTTGGGACAAGTACTTGCCATTAGTGGAATTCTCCTACAACAACAGTTATCAAACAAGTAAAGGCATGACTCCATTCGAGGCGTTGTATGGACGCAAGTGTCGTTCTCCAATATGCTAGGATGAGGTGGATGAAACAATATTATTGGGACCAGAATTAGTACGTATGATAACAAAAAAAATTCAAATGCTCCGGCAACGTATAAAAACCTCACAAGATCGACAAAAGAGTTACGATGATCTTCATCGAAGGGACATGGAATTCAATGTTGAAGATCATGTATTTTTATGTGTTGCTCCATGGAAAGGAGTTACGAGATTTGGAAAGAGAGGAAAGTTCAATCCTTAATTTATTGATCCATTTGAAATCCTCGATCGAGTAGGAAATGTAGCCTATAGACTCGCCTTACCGCCAAGTATGTCTCATGTTCATAACATTTTTCACATATTTATGTTACGTAAATATGTGGAAGACCCAAACCACATTATTGAATTAGAACCTGACGAGATAGAAAAAGATTTAACGTATGAAGTGGTACTTGTTAAAATCTTGGATAAGAAGGAACATATTTTACGCTCAAAGGTTATACCTCAAGTCAAAGTTTTATGGAGAAACCATGATATTGAGGAAATGACTTGGGAGTTAGAAACCGAAATGAAAATAAGGTATCTTCACCTCTTCGACATACCAGGTATGTACACCAATTTCGAGGATGAAATTTCATAAGAAGGGGAGGTTGTAAGACCCCAACTTTTTATGAATAAAGATTTAATTTTCTCTAAATGTTATTTTGAATAATAAGGTGTGGATTTGATATAATGTTATAGTTGTGGGTAATATTTAGAAATTTTGCAAAGTAATCAAGTTGTCATAAAATATTCATTTGGTCGGAGAATATTCGTTTTATCAGAGAATATTCGTATGACGGCACAATCATTGGTGGACCCCACAACGGAATTATTGTCGGATATAGAAAGCGACAGAAATAACCTTTTTATAAAAATAACGGCAAAACTTTTACTATTAACTGTTGAAATATCCGGTGATAAAAGTATAGTAATACGCGTGATTGCACAGTAGTACACGGTATTGTACAATATCTCTTATCATTGATTCTTTCGTGAGAAGTCACTCAGTTTATTTAATAATTTTCACAGTAGTTGCTGCATAGTATCTCATATTATTAATTCAATTATTGTCACAGTATCATCGATCTGCACAATATTTTATATTATTAAATTAATAATTGAGATGACAAATTTATTCATATTATTATTTGTATTATTGACAATGTCCAGAAAGTTCTATTGAGGAAATGGGTTAGGTCATCTAATTGCGCGCCAATAAGGAGAAGTCCTTATCGAAAAGCCCTCTCTTTCTTGGGAATGATCTGGTTGTTAAAAAGAAAGCAAGGTATTCTCATCTCTTCGAACTACCAGGTACATAAATTTCGAGGGCAAAATTTCATAAGGAGGGGAGATTGTAAGACTCCGAATTTTATGAAATGAAAATATTCAATTTTCTTATAATTATTATGTTATTTAGTAAATGGTTAAATTGAGAAAGGGTTAAAGTTAATGGTGATATTTGAAAATTTTTAAAGTAAGCAAGTTGTTATTCGTTGTTTGGGAATATTCGATTGGTTTGGGAATATTCATTTTCACGTAAAATATTCGATTCGAAGGCATAATCATTGGTGGACCCCCAACGGAAGTATTGTCGATTTAGAAAACAATGATTTATCTTTTATTAAAAATAACGGCGAAAGTGTTCTGAATTAAAACCGTTGAACTACCCGGTAGTAAAAGAAATACGATGTCTGGCGTGGTTGCATAGTCTTTACGGTATTGATTATTGAAGCTTACGTGAAGTCACCTTTCAGTTATCTTGAATTATTGCTATAGTAATTGTTGCATCATATCTCTCTATTAGTGATTCAATTATTGTCACAAAGATTATCATCGCATAATATGTTATATTATTAAATCAATAATTGAGACGACAAAGTTATTCATATTATTATTTGCAATATCGACAATGTCTAGAAGTTCTGACAAGGAGAGGTTTGGTCACCTAATTGCTCGCCAATAAGGAGAAATCCTTATCGGAAATCCCCCTCTTCCCTAGGAACGACTTGGTTGTTAAATATTGTGAATTATAATATTAATTATGAATAAGTTCGTGTTGATTAAAGATGAAATGGATAGTTCCATTGTGTTGGAATTATTAGTGTTAGTGAAAATCGATATTTATTTCGATAATAATTGATGTTTGAAGGTTATATTGACCAATCGGGTAATTAACCGGATAAATGAGCAATTAATTGCTATTAATTCACATGATTATAACTATTTATTCACATGTGTGTACTATTGATTCACATTCTTGTACTATTAGGGGAGGTGGTGAAAGATTGATAATACTTGCATGACTAAGTTAAAAATAGAGGTATAAATTGAAGGTACTATATCTTTGTAATTCAGTATTTTCACATGATTATAACTATTGATTCACATGATTGAACTATTGATTCACATTATTTACTATTAGGGGAGGTGGTGCAAGTTTGATAATACTTGCAAGAATAAATTAAAAATGAAGAAAAAGATGAAGGTATTATACTGTAATATTTTGAGCCCAAAATGTACAATTATCGAAACTATATTTTCCTATAAATAGAAGCTCATTCTTCCTTCATTTCTCACCAATTCACTAAAGCTATAGAGCAATTATTATAGAGAGAAATTATAGAAAAAAAGAAGAAGAGAAGTATGATACCTCACTATTTTAGTATCCAGTATTCTTCTGAGGTAAGGGATATTATTATTATAGTAAGGGGTATTATTTTTTCGTATTCTTGAAGAGAGTTATTTTCTTTAGATACTCGTAAGGGTTGTTATTCCATTCTTTATTATTATATTGGAATAACCTGTCTATGCGAAGTACCGCATACATGGTGTAATTCTTATGTTATTCCATTCTTTATTATTCTGTTGGAATAACATGTGCATCTTGATCTATCGAATGCCCTGGTGAATTCTGTTGTTATTTAATTATTTATTATTACATTGGAATATCACATGCGTGTGGATTACTGGCGACTGGTTCCGATTCTTTATTATTACATTTGAATATCACATGCATGCGGATTACGCATGACCGGGTTCTATTCTTTATTATTCTATTAGAATATCACATGCATGCGGATTACGCATGACCGGTTCCATTCTTTATTATTACATTGGGAATAACATGCGTGTGGTCTATCTATCGCATGCATGGTGAATTCTTACATTATTCTATTCTTTATTATTACATTGGAATAACTTGTCTATGTGAATTACCGCATGCATGGTGAATTATCCTTTGTATTCATTCCTTATTAAATTGTGGAAATGATGCATCTACGTGGATTCGCATAGCGGTGAAAATCCATTCATATTTCAGATAATTTATTATACTCGTATGAGATATCATTTCTTTTGTACTCGTCATGGAATATCATTTTCTTTGGTATTTTTTTTACGAGTTACTATTCACGGGTTACTATTCACCTGATTACTATTCACTCTAGTATTATTCACTCGGGTATTCGGGGCACTTTTTGTACAGGAGTACTATTCCCAGGTTACTATTTACCCGATTACTATTCACTCTAGTATTATTCACTCGGGTATTCGGGGCACTTTTCGTGCCGGAGTACTATTCACGAGTTACTATTCACCCGATTACTATTCACTCTAGTATTATTCACTCGGGTATTCGGGACACTTTTCGTGTCGGGGTACTATTCATGAAGTACTATTCACGGGGTACTATTCCAGAAGTACTATTCACCCAAAAAATATATTTCTTTTCTGTCCAAATTATTTTTGGTACATGAATATTATTATTGAATTTTACTCTACAAAGCAGTATCATGTTGACAATTTGGACGTTATTGATTTCTGGATAAATTAAATTATAAATCTTTAAAATTTATCCTTGAACTTGTTTTTATTGAATTATTATGTCATTGTCATCATCATCATGATTATATTATGATGAAAGTCATCTTTGACTTACGTGCAAAGATGGACTGTTGATTATTGGTTTTATAGTTGTATATCTTTAGCTTACGTGCAAAGATGGACTGTTGATTATTAGTTTTATAGTTGTATATCTTTGGCTTACATGCAAAGATGGACTGTTGATTATTGGTTTTACAGTTGATATCTTTGGCTTACGTGCAAAGATGGACTGTTGATTGATGAGTATCTTTGGCTTATGTGCATAAATGAACTGTTTATTGGTATGATTATGAACAGGGATCATTGGATAATCATGACCCGTAATGTTATAGATGATGTGGTAAAAGTCTTCATTGGCCGTAGTGCATTGATGGATGATTATTGGTATGATTATAACCGAGGATTATTTAAGATATAATCATGACCATTGATGATTACATGAATATCCTCGCCGTAGTGCGAGTGGATGATTCGATGATGTGGATTATTTATTTGTGAGTCTCAAATGATAAAATATTGATTATATACTTTTAATTCGTAAAAGATAGTAGATATCATGCTCTACTTGACTCTTCTAAAATATAGTTGTATGTCTTTGGTCGTAGTGCAAAGATGAATTTATTAGTACGATTATGAGCAGGAATTGTGATTTGGTATAACCATGATTTTTGATGTTTCTGGTGAAGATATGTGATGAAAATTATCTTCGATCACAGGTGCGAAGAGGAATTTAGAATCACAATTATGATTATGAGTTATTCATATGATTGTGGACATGAATTGTTGATTGATTTTACTGAGGATAAAATATTATTGGTGGACTTTTAACATGGAGAAGATAATAGATCGATGGTCTATTTGACTCTTCTAATGGATCGCTTCGTTCATTGTAACTATGGTTGAAAAGTTTTATCATCTACCATATGTTCTAAATCTCTAATTTATTCTTGATGAAGGCTATTGATGATGTAAATTATCTTTAGTCATGATATTCTTTACTAGGTTAGTTGTGTTTCACCCTTTTTGCTTCATAATTCCTTTTCACTAATAAGAGTGTATTTGGGTCCAAATGGGTAACAAGAGAATAGAAGCTATGGTTCTATATTTGTTGAGGTTCTCCCTAAATAGTATGGAAATAATTTTATTGAGAACTTTAGATAAATGTGTCGTATTGTACACGTCATTTGATATTTAATTTTGGTAAACCGAATAGGGTGAGGTGAACCCAACTTTGGAAGGTGTTTTGCCACTATCATACAAGATGTCTAATGACATACAACTCGTGTTATCATAAGATGGGGTTGTGCACATCCACTTTCTCGAGTATATCTACGAGCACTACTTATATGATCTTGGAGTTTGGTTGAAATATATTTTTAATTGCGCAGCATGGTGGAGATAGTTATATGTCAAGAGAAGACTCACCATTGGAAAGAACATGATAGTAATCTTCTCGCTTTTTTTTTGGGGTCTATTCAATCAACCAAGGATAATTACGTGGACATATGATATCAATCATAACCTCGACGCATGGCCTCCCATGTATACGAAGGTTTCTTGAGCACTTCCCAAAGATTTTAATTTCTAAAAGCAGTTTTTTTGTGCACTTTTATGTAAAGTACCATTGTAAGGTTGTGGTCGAGGAACCATGAGAGTTACATACATTTGTATTAAAACTCACAGTTTAACTGTGGTCGTATTCTGCACGATAGTTCAATAGTTGTATAAATGAAGTTTGTAAATGATTTTTATAGTGTGATATCTGGCGACTCAGAATGGGTCATGTGGACCTATTTTGGGGGCGTCACATATGATACTATTCACGAGGTACTATTCATGAAGTACTATTCACGGGGTACTATTCATAACAAAAATTGATTTCTTTTCTGTCAAAATTATTTTTTATACATGAATATTATTCTTGAATTTTACTACACTAAGTAGTTATCATGTTGACAATTTGGACATTCTTAAACTCTGGATAAATTAAATTATAAATTTTTAATATTTATCCTTGATCTCACTTGATTGAATTCTTATATCATTGTCATCATCCTCATGCTTATATTGTGGTGAAAGTCATCTTTGGCTCGTAGTGCATAGATGGACTATTGATTGGTATGATTATGACCATGAATTATGTATAAATATAATCATGACCTATAATGTTATAAATGATGTGGTAAAAGTCCTCATTGGCCCATAGTGTATTGATGGACAGTTGTTTGGCATTATCATGACCACTGGTGATAATAACGAATATCTTTGGCCCGTAGTGCATGGATGATTCGTGGATGTGATACTAATGAATATCCTTGGCCCGTAGTGAATGGATAATTCGGTGATGTGGATTATTTATTGAGATGTGTTTCAGAGATAAAATATTGATGATGAACTTCTAAATCATAGAAGATAATAGACATCATGTTCTACTTGACTCTTCTAATGGATTGCTTGTTCTGCTGCAGTTAAACTTGTTGTCTATTGTATTCTATCAGTTTTTATACTGTTAAAGACTAAGGATAATTTATTCTACATTATCTTAGTTATAATATTCTTTATTGGGCTAGTTGAGCTCACCCATTTTCTTTCATTGTTCTCTTCAGGAAATGAGAATATAGCTGAGACTAGTCGGGGAATGGAGTGATGGTCCAAGATGGTGGCTATAGTAGTCCTCACTATTCTATAAAATAGTGTCATAATAATTGTAATGGGGACTTATTTTGAGTTTGGATATTGTCCACGAGACAATATTTGTATTGAAACTCACAGTTTACGTTTTGTCGTATTTTACACGATAATTAATAATTGTATTAATGAAGTTTGTATTTGAATTCTGTACCATATATTTCGCGACTCAGAATGGGTTGTATGGACCTATTTTTGGGGCGTCACATAAGCCATCAGTAGACTTATTAACATACATTGTTTATCATTTCAAATTTTATGAAAAAATAGAGAAAATAAACATCTCTATAGTTGCTTATATTACTCTGAAAACTTGTGATGATGATAACTTGTATTGAATTATTTTTGAGAATAAATAAACATTTTTCCAAATGCTTTGACATAGATTTCAACTTTTCTACAGCTAAAATATGCTCTTTTTTGAAGTCTATACAGTGTATTCTGATTTATATGTTTCGAGTTAATTTATTATAAGTCTTGGTTACAAGAAACTAGGATGAGAACAATTAATTTATTTCTATTGAGGGTGGACCTAATCATTCTTTTAAATTTATTATTTATAGTTTTTTTAAAAATGAAGACATGAATCATGAAATAGGGAGTTGTGGGGATAATGCATAAATGAATTTAGATTGCATATACAATTTTGAAATGGAAATGGAGAGGGATGACTTGAGTGAATAGGGGTTAGATGTGAACAATGCTAAAACTTTTGTCTACTATCCTCAAGTAGACGATGAGTTTACGCTGCCTAAGTTTGGTCAAATATTTCAAATATTAGATAATGTTCACACTTTTTACAATACATATGCAATTTATGTTGGTTTTAGTGTGTGAAAGTTTAATGAGAAAAAAAGGGTGGGAAACGGTGAGATTTGCAGGAAGGAGTATGTTTGTTATAAGTAAGAAAAGGGCAAACTATTAGCCGATGTGGATGCAAAAAGAAAACGTAGATCTACAAAAGAAGGTTGTAGTGGTAAAAAGAAATGACTTGTACGTAGCTACTATAATTAAGGAGGGTCATTGTCACCCATTGTCAACCCCACATGAGAGGCATCTCTTACGATCGCACCGTAATGTGTCAACTGCCCAAAAATCTTTAAGTCAACAACTAGACATGGTGAATATACCACAATGCCAATAATACAAATTTCTTGCAGTACAGGCGGGAGGGATTAAAAATATTGGTTGCACGCAACAAGATTTGTATAACTTTGAAAGAAAAAAATGTAATGAGTTGAAGGGACATGATGGTGATATGTTGAATGAGTACTTGAAGTTAGAACAACAAAAGAATCCTTCATTCACTTTTACAATTGACACAGACGATGGAAAAAGGATTACTCGTTGTTTTTGGGCCGATGCAACTTCTAGACGAGCTTATAGATTTTACGGTGATGTTGTCATTTTTGATACCACATACAACAATTATCGTTAAGAAATGATATTTGCACCACTAATGGGGGTTAATAATAATGGTCAAACTATTGTATTTGGTTGTGCTTTCTTAAGTGATGAGATCATAGATACTTTTGTTTGGCTTTACAAGTGTTTTTTGGAAGCAATGTTTGGTGATGCACCTAAGATGATTATCATTGATTATCACTGATCAGGATCTGTTATAAAAAATGACATTTCACAGATCCTTCCTAAGACATTTCATAGGTATTATAGTTGGCACATTTTGACCAAATTTTCAAAGAAGATTGACTCACTAAAATTCAGTGCTTATTATAAAGAGTTTTCTGATTGCATTTGGAATTCAGAGACTGTGGAAAAGTTTGACTCCATTTGGGTGGAGCTAGTGGAGAAAAGTGGGTTGACTGCTAATAAATGGCTACAATCAATGAATGACATCCGTTGTAGATGGGTACCCGCACATGTGAATCATGTTTTCTCAGCCGACATGTCAAGAAACCAACGAGCAGAGAGTTCTCATGCATTTTTTAAAAGATTTATTGTGACACCCCCAAATCCGGTACTTCCATTTCCACAGGATTTAGTGTTCACTGTACAAACATCATCTATCTATCTACCCATAAATAAATGCAAACCATACAATAGATAGAAATAAATAATAAATCTCTCCCCTTATGGGGTTACATCAACTGCATAATAAATAAATCCCAGGTTACTCTAACCTTAAATCATCTGTGCAAAAACATAAACAAATAAGTCTTAGCAACATCAATTCTAATTACATAACCATTATAATAAAACAGTCTTCATTACTTTCTAATCTTGCCCTTGCCTTTACTAGTGGAAGGTTTGTCTGCTCTTTCGTTCTTAACTGCAATGTTATTATTACGCAAGAGTGAGCACGATTGCCCACAAGTATAACAATATAACAAAGAATAATAACATGCGAGAGAAGATAATAATTTTGAATTAAATGCTCAACTTTTGAATCAAGAGTGAATAACAAGAATCAAAAGAAATTCTGAGGGTCATAAGACCTTGAACTATGTCCTAGGTTGTCAAGTGTTTTTACTTGAAACCTTTAACAGTCGTAAGACTATAAACTCTTCTTCTCGTACTTAGGGGGATCAGCCCTTAGTACCATACTGTCCACAATATCTTAACGCTAATGGGTAAGTAATCCCCTAAACAGGGTTGTTCATCTCAGTTTGACATTCGAGTCCGCACCAAAGGAAGTTTGGTTTAGATAATTCATCAAGGGTTCTGAAATTTAGAACGCTCATCAACTATGGACTAGTCGAATCAATAAGGGTTCGCTAGTCTAACAAGGTTTAACAATAATTGATAACTTAACTTGAACAGAATCTTAAAAGGTATACAATAGAATAAGTATTGTATAACAACATCATGTTTGAAAGATTAATAAACTGTAATATACAAGACAGGCTTGATCAATAATAATGAGAGCTTGCTCAATTTAGAAAGGTGAATTAATCAACTTAAATAACGATAACAAGTAGGGTTAGGAAACTTGCCTCGTGCGTAGATTACACTTAATTAAACTCGTTCTTTGATTTAAATCCTACATATCAATTACGTTCACAACACCAGTCAATTATAACGTACTAAACATCATAAGTTTATTCTTTTATCTAACCCGAATTCATAACTATACTTAGTCATATTACCATACTTGTTTTCACATAATATTATACTACACGAATAACAAGTTAATTACGTAATCAACGATTTAATTAACATATAGATGTCTTCTTGACTTGATAAAACTTATTTTAATATCTCATTATATGTCTAACGAGTTTTTATAATCATTAGACTAAGTTACTATCACATTTCTATACTTGAACACTTAAAAAAACATTTTCTAGACATTACGCTAAGTATACTGGTACTGGAGACATGGTGTCATTGGTAGCGAGTTTCGATTACGGAGTTGGTATTGCTGCTGAAACTCAGATTTTGATTCTCAGTTCGCGAAGAACACAGAGTTCAGCGAATTAAACACAACATGGTCATTAAATTCACCGATTTAAATATACCCACATGCTAGAATTTATACATAGTCATTACCCAACATTTATAGAGTAATTTTAACCCACTAAAACACATAATCACAAAATTAAATTATGCAAATTGTACTGTTCTTGATATTCTTGAAATGTTGAACATAAATTCCTAAAATTCAACACCACGGATTCGTTATAAAACCAAATCCAACCATTCAAATTTTGTTTTGTTCGTTTTAGCATGCATAATCATATACAAGTGGAAATTTTACAGAACAATTCATGTTTGACAAGTTAAAATCACGTATAAGGCCATATGGCCATATCACGTACTCTGTAAATTTTTGAAACAACAAGTCATAATATACGTTATAATATTATGAAATTGATGGTATGGAAACATACTGTATATATATAAAACAAGCCATACTACTCAAATTATTACATATATTCACATAATTGTTACCCTTTCCAACTACAGAAACTTTACAGAAGACTTTAAGCTATATTCATGAAAACTTTAAAAGACGTAAAATAGGAATTGGGTTGAAGAGATTACCCAAGCGTAGATTAAAATACTAGGAAGTGAATTCCTTCTGAAATGACTCTCACAACTCCCTCAACAAAACTCTCAACTCTCTCTTTGTATCTCTCTCTGTGAGTGCTTAGCCAGACTTAGAACATAATAATAGAAAAGAGAGGAAGGCGATACTAAATAAGAAGATCGACGATTGTGGTGGATTACCCGATCGTGGGTTAAGCGCCCATAACCTCCCTTAGTGCCATGTTTGGCTAGCAAGAAAGGTTCAAAAAACCATTTAATTTAATAAAACCTTATCATATAGTTTAAATAATGTCACACTCCTTTATAAAATAAATCAATATCTTATTTAATTTATTTAAATAAAATATAATAATTTCTCAATAATGCATATAGTCACATAATTAAATTTCTCATTTAATAATAATATCAAATTATTAAATCTCTAATTAATAATTAAATTAATTAAAAATAACATTAAGCTTATTAAATATTTCTTTTAATCTGATAAGCTCACATAATCACATACTTAGAATAATAAAATTCTCCACATTAATTTAATAAATATAACACATATAATTAAATTAATCTACCACAACTTCATCAATTAATTATTTAATCTAATAATTAATTCATCGAAAATATTTATTCAATCCAATAAATATTAAAAATTAAATTACAAAATCTCGGTTGCCACATTTATTTCTGAAAGAAATTCATTAGTGGATTTTATGATTCAATTTGGTCGGGGCCTTCAACATCAATGACATGTAAAGTTGGGCTTGGATAACAAAGATTTGATTGAGAGACCGAATATGAAAATTGCCAATCACTTCTTAATTCAAATGGTTAACATTTATACATAATCTATGTATTATAAATTTGAAGATGAGTTATGTGAGAGCTTGAATTATAAGTTTGAACTTATTGTTTCTTTAGTTTTCTTTTAATATTACCAAGAAAATATGTCAGAACAAAACTTTAATAATCAAAATGACTCTGAAGAGGGTGGTCAAATGTAGTAAACAAAGACTCAGGAACTTACGAATATAAAACAGGAAAGCACAATGAATCAGAATGGGAACGATCTATTCAATGAAATGAAACATCAATTTCTGAGCTTCAAAAAAAAAGTACTTGTAAGCAGAACATCACTATTGTAAGACCCCAACTTTTATGAATAAAGATTTAATTTTCTCTAAATATTATTTTGAATAGTGTGGTGTTGATTTGATATAATGCTATAGTTATTGGTGATATATGCAAATTTTACAAAGTAAGTAAGTGGTCATAAAATATTCGTTTAGTCGAGAAATATTATTTTTTTCGGGAAATATTCGTACGACGGCACAATCATTGGTGGACCCCACAACGGAATAACTGTCAGATATAGAAAGCAACAGAAATAACCTTTTTATAAACATAACGGTAAAACTTTTACCGTTAAACTGTTGAAATACCCGGTGATAAAAGTACAATAATACGCATTGTTCCACAGTGGTACGCGGTATTGAAAACTAGCACACAGTATTGCACAGTATCTCTGATTATTGATGCTTACGTAAGAAGTCACTCAGTTTCATTCAATAATTGCCACAGTAGTTGCTGCATAGTATCTTATATTATTGATTCCATTATTGTCATAGTATCATATGCACAATATTTTATATTATTAAATCAATAATTGAGATGACATAATTATTCATATTATTATTTGCATTATTGACAATATCTAGAAAGTTCTGTCGAGTAAAGGGGTTAGGTTATTTAATTGCGCGCGAATAAGAAGAAATCCTTATCGAAAAGCCCCTTCTTTCTTGGAAAGGATCTGATTGTCAATATTGTGAGGAATAATTGTTGATAAAAATATTTTCATTGTGTTGGAAATATTAGTGTTAGTGGAAATCGACATTTATTTTGATAATAGTTGATTTTTGGATGTTAAATTGACCAAACGGGTAATTAATCGGATAAACGAGCAATTAATTGCTACTATTTCACGTGCAAGGAACTATTAGTTCACATGCAAGGAACTATTGATTCAAATGCAAGTACTATTAGGGGAGGTTATGCAAGATTCATAATACTTGAGGGACTAAATTAAAAATGGAGGTAAAGATGAAGGTACTAAAGTATAATTAACCTTGTAATTTACCACCTGTTCCCAGCCTATAAATACTCCTCCATCCATTCATTATTTCCTACCAATTTGAAGAGCAAAGTTATAATAACAAGTTATAGTGAGAGAAAGAAGAAGAGTATTCTGCTGCTACACTATTGCAGTATCCAATCTCCTACTAAGGTAAGGGATATTATTTCTTTCTTATACGTAAAAGATGTTATTTACTTCATACTCATAAGGATTGTCGTTCTATTCCTTATTAATCTGCGAGAGTAACCTGTCTACGTGGATTACCGCATCCATGGTGAATAACCATTCTTATTCATTCTTTATTAATCTGCGGGAGTAACCTGTCTACGCGGATTACCGCATGCATGGTGAATGAACCTTCGTATTCATTCTTTATTAATCTGCGGGAGTAACCTGTCTACGCGGATTACCGCATGCATGGTGAATGACCCTTCATATTCATTCTTTATTAATCCGCGGGAGTAAAATGTCTACACGGATTACCGCATACATGGTGAATAACCCTTCGTATTCATTCTTTATTAATATGCGGGAGTAACCTATCTACACGGATTACCGCATGTATGGTGAATAACCCTTTGTATTCATTTTTTATTAAATTGTGGAAATGATATGTCTACGCGGATTACCGCATGACGGGTAAAAATCCATTTGCAGTTTCGTATATTCTTTTATATTCGTATGAGATATCATTTCTTTTGTACTCATCAAGGGATATCGTCTTCTGTCATATGTCTCTATTTATGGTACGAATTTATTGTTTGTTTTCAGAACCTTATTATTAAATGGCGAAAACCCTTGAAATTAGTGGAATATTCTTAATAATTTGTGCTTCATCTAGTATCATTCCACTATTGGTCTAAACTTTCTTATTGATTGACGGAATACTATTTATGTTAGAGTACTATTCATTTAGAATACTATTCATTTGGGGTACTATTCATTCGGGGTACTTTTCATTCGAGTACAATTCATTCGGGGTACTATTCACGACAAAATTAATTTTTTTCTGTCCAAATTATTTTTGACTCTTCTTTTTTCTCTCTTATTCTCTCTATACTTTCTCTTTCTATAGCTTGAATGAATTCGTGAAAAATAATGAAGCACTAGGCCTCTATTTATAGAAGATTTCTAGCTTAACTTTGCCCGTGTGAAAAGGCAAGTGGCTTGTATTTAGTGATGTGAAAAGAAAAGTGGTTTGGCCGCTGTAGAATGAAACGACAAGTGTATCGATCTTTGTAATGTGAAAGCGACAAGTGGTTTGGCTTTTGTAATGTGAAACGACAAGTGGTTCGGGCCTTTGTAATGTGAAACGACAAGTGGTTCGGCCTTTTGTAATGTGAAAGCGGCAAGTGGTTTGACGTCTGGTAAAGGTAATTACTATTGACGAAGGTAATTACTATTCACAAAGGTAATTACTATTGACGAAGGTAATTACTATTGTGAAGAGACTCTTAAATGATGACATATGGCCCCCATAAAATAATCAAACTTACCACAAAGCGTCTCATAATGGACTCTTTATATACATCAAGGATTGAATAAATATTACAACAAATCATTTTATTTTTAATCAACACATATTTAATCTTTCAACAATTATTAATCATTTATAACTTGTCGTCTCAATTATTGATTTAATACTATAACATATTATCTGAGATGATCTTTGTGACAATAATTGAATCGATAATATAAGAGATATGATGCAAAGAATTCATCGTAGTAATAATTGAGCATATAGGTGAGTGACTTCTCACGTAAGCATCAATAATCAATATCGTGTCTTCTTATACAACTACGCGTATTCTTTGTACTTTACTACCTAAGGGTAGTTCAACGGTTTTAACGGTAACACCTCTGTAGTTATTTTTATAGAAAGATAATTTTGTCGCTTTCTAACTACGACAATACTTCCGTTAATGGGGTCCATTAATGATTGAGTAGTAAATCACGAATATTCCCAAACAAAAAGAATATTTCCGACCAAACGAATATTTTATAACAACTTGCTTACTTTGCAAAATTTATAAATATTACCCACAACTATAACATTATATCAAATTTATTCCATAATATACAAAAATAATATTTATAGAAAATTCATCTTTATTTATAAAAGTTGGGGTCTTACACTAAAAGTCAAGAATTTTACAAGAAAAATCTTACTAATATTTCGACATAATGATATTGAAAGAAATAATATCATTTATAAAAAAAATAACATCCCTTACCTCGAAAAGACAGTACTTCTGACTAGAATACTGGATATAGTGCTGAAGGGATCTTGAACCGTATAGCAATACTCAAAGTATCAAAATACTCACAAGAATACGCTCGATAATATAGAGAGAGAAAACTTATTTCTGGTATGATTTTTAATTCTAATCTAAGCACCCTATTTATAGGAAAATGCTTAGAACACCAAAGCAGAAAATTTAATAAAATATTAATATTTTCAAATTATATTCCTACGCACACCACACCAGTCCAAAATCATCAGCCATCCACCCCACAAAAATAACAAAAATATTTTTCTTAATTAAAAAATTTTAAACTTCAAAAATTAATTATTCCAGAACTTCAGAACTTCAATAATTCATAATAAATAGCCCTTATATCAGAAAAATTCAAATCTTATGTCCATTTCATACGAAATTTAATTCTCTACAATTTTTCAGAAGAAAGTTTTTCCAAATTCCAAGCAGAAGTTGACCGAAACCCACATACGGACGATTTTACAAGCTATAATCACATTTTAGTCAAGAAATGGGGTCCACCAACACACAAAACATGTTTTAAATATTTTAAGTAATAAAAATACTCTTTCTCCTCATATATTCATATATCTCACATTCATTGTAAAAATATCATCATTATTATATTATTATTATATAATAATATATTTAAATAAATTATTTTATTAGAAAAAGATAAAATAACAATTTTCAAAAATTATCACATTAAAAATTTTCTCCATCTATATCCACATAAAATGAATATTTTTCTTATCATATAAATCATTAATTAATTATTCACAAATAATATTATAGAATCACAATATTGACAACCAGGTCGTTCCCAGGAAAGAGGGGGCTTTCCAATAAGGATTTTTCCTTACTAGCGCGCAATTAGGTGACCAAACCTCTCCTTAGACAGAACTTTCTAGACATTGCCAATAATGCTATCTAATAATATTATTCAAATAATATGAATTATTGATCTGATAA
The DNA here is from genome assembly GCA_020205615.1 of Panax quinquefolius. Taxonomy (NCBI): domain Eukaryota; kingdom Viridiplantae; phylum Streptophyta; class Magnoliopsida; order Apiales; family Araliaceae; genus Panax; species Panax quinquefolius. The sequence continues at coordinate 141,772,237 of CM035152.1, forward strand.
TGGAAGATACTGTGTAGTGATAATTATTTAAACAACAATAATATAAAATATCAACGTAGCAATTATTGAATTAATAAAATATTGAATAGTAATTACTGTAACAATTATTGAGTAGTGTCTTCTTACGTAAGAATCAATAATTGGTGCAATACTGGTAATCTTCTTGTGTTTTAACCAATAGAGTATTTCAACAAGATAATAGCAGTAACAACAACTTATACTTGTCGTTTTCTTCATCCAATCGTTTTTCGTTATGGGGCCCACACAAGGCTGCGCCGTCGTACGAATATTCTCCGATAGTAAGAATATTTCACGACCAAACGAATATTCCCCGACAACAATAAATATTTTATAACCACTTGTTTATTTGAAATATTTGCGCATTTTACCCATAACTAACCACATTAATCAAATCAACCCTTACTATTTCAAAATAATAAATAGAGAAAATTTAATTTCATTTATAATAAGTTGGGGTCTTACAACCTCCCATCCTTATGAAATTTCGTCCTCGAAATTGACGTACGACGCATTGGTGTTTTGAAAAGGTGAGGATACCTCGCTTTCATTTAGTTTCCAACTCCGTGTCATTTCCTCTATAAGATGGTTCCTCCACAAAACTTTGACTTGTGGTATGACCTTTGTGCGTAGGACATGTTCCTTCCTATCCAAGATCTTGGACAGTACCTCTTTCGTGACGTTAAGTCTTGACTATCTCGTCTGGTTCTAACTCAATAACGTGATTCGGGTCTTTCACATATTTACGAAGCACGGATATGTGAAAAACATTATGAACACGAGACATACTTGGAGGTAACGCGAGTCTACATGCCATATTTCCCACTCGGTCAAGAATTTGAAATGGACCAATAAATCATGGATTGAGATTTCCTCTTCTCCCAAATCTTGTAACTCCCTTCCATGGAGCAACACTCAACAATACATGATCTCCAATACTAAATTTCATGTCCTTTCGATGAAGATCCGCATAACTCTTTTGTTGATTCTATGCCATTTGTATACGTTGTCGAATTATTTTAATCTTTTATGTAGTAATACGTACCTACTCTGGTCCCAACAATGTTGCTTCACCCACCTCATCCCAACATACTGAAGAGCGACAATTTCGTCCATATAATGCTTCAAATGGAGCCACACCTATACTTGCCTAATAACTGTTAGTGTAGGAGAATTCCACCAATGGTAAATAATTATCCCAACTCCCTTTGAAGTCTAGGACACAGAGTCTTAATAGATCTTTAAGAGTTTGAATAGTCCTCTCTGATTGTCCGTCCGTTTGAGGATGGTATGCTTGAAAGCCCAATAAATGAAATCTGTGCCTATAGCTTTTTGCAAGCTAACCCAAAATCGTGAAGTAAATCTTGGGTCACGGTCTGACTATGGATACTGGAATGCCATGCAATCTCACAATCTCATTTACGTACATATGAGCAAGATGTTCAAGGGAATAAGTCTCCCGTATCGGCAAGAAATGAGCAGACTTGGTAAATCTATCAACAATAACCCAAATAGCATTTATACCTTGAGAAACCGTGGGAAGACCCATAACGAAATCCATGGTAATGTGTTCCCACTTCCATTTCAGAATCTCAAGTGGTTGCAATAGACCCTTAGGCACTTGATGTTCCACCTTTACACGTTGACAAGTTAAACACCTCGAGATAAACTTTGCAATCTCTCTCTTCATATTGTTCCACCAAAATGTATGTCAAAGATCACGATACATTTTGGTACTTCCAGGATGGATTGCAAATGGTGTATTGTGTGCCTCCATCATGATCTTGTTCTTCAAATTAGAGTCGTTAGGAACATAAAGTCTGGAGTGGACTCGAAGTATTCCTTCTTCATCGATTCTTGCTTCTGGAATAGCACCTTCTTGTACTTTCTTCTTCATACGCATCGCCTTCAAGATTACGTGGCTTGAGCAACTTTAACTTTTTCGATTAAAGTCGGTTCTATGCGTATACTTGACATCATCGTATGGGTCCCCGGAGTCTTGAATTCTATCTTCATCTTTTGTAAATCACACAAAATGGGCCTTTGTGTTGACAACATCGCACTCGTTTCCGCATATAATTTTCTACTCAACGCGTTAGCTACCACGTTTGTTTTTTCAGGATGGTATTGAATGGTGTGGTCATAATCTTTCAACAGCTCGAAGCCAACGCCGTTGCCGCATGTTGAGTTCATTTTGGGTGAAGAAATATTTGAGGCTTTTATGATCAGAATATATCTCCACTTTTTCCCCATATAGATAGTGTCTCCATATCTTTAGTGCAAAAATGACTGCTGCCAACTCTAGATCGTGAGTAGGATAATTCCTCTCATATTCTTTAAGTTATTTGCGAGCAATAGGCTATGATTTTCCCATGTTGTATGAGAACACATCCTAACCCTTTGCCCGAAGCATCGCTGTAGATAACAAATCCATCCGAACCAGATGGTATTGTCAGAACAGGTGCCGAAATGAGTCTCCTCTTAAGCTCTTGAAAATTCTTTTTCGCATTCCTCGCTCCATACGAATTTTGTATCCTTCCGAGTCAACTGAGTTAAGGGAGTAGTGATTCGAGAAAACCCTTCCACGAATCTTCGATAATAACCAACTAAGCCCAAAAAGCTACGAACTTCGGTCACCGTCCTCATTTTCTCCCAACATTATATTGCCTCAATCTTCGTCGGGTCGACAGATACTCCATGTTTTGACACCACTTGTCCAAGGAATGCTACTTCCTCAAGCCAGAACTCGCATTTCTTCAACTTGGCATATAGTTTGTTTTCACGAAGCCTTTGGAGTACCAGCTTCAAATGATGCTCATGATCTTCACAACTTTTGGAATATATGAGGATGTCATCAATAAAGACCATAATGAATTGATCCAAATATTCTTTGAATACTCGGTTCATCATATCCATGAAAGTCGCAGGAACATTAGTAAATCCAAAAAACATGACCAAGAATTTATAATGCCCGTACTGAGTTCTGAAGGCAGTCTTTGGGATATCCTCAGTTCTAATCTTCAGCTGATGATATCCAGAACGAAGATCGATCTTTGAAAAGAATTGTGCTCCTTGTAACTGGTCAAACAGGTCATCAATGCGAGGTAGCGGATACCTATTCTTGATAGTGACATGGTTTAATTCCCGGTAGTCCATACAAAGTCGCATACTCTTGTCTTTCTTCTTTACGAATAAAATAGAAGCACCCCAAGGAGATGTACTAGGACGAATGAAACCGATGTCCAACAACTCCTGTAGTTGGACCTTTAACTCCTGAAGTTGAATAGGAGCCATTCGATATAGGGTTTTAAAAATGGGCTTTGTACCAGGTTCAAGATCAATAAAGAATTCAACTTCACATTCTAGGGGTAGACTAGGAAGTTTTTCAGGAAATACGTCAGGAAATTTACTAACAACAGGAATATTATTCAAATCCAACGTGTCTTTATTCAAATTCATAACATGGGCTAAGAAAGCTTGACATCCATTTTTTAATAAACGAATAGCTTTATGACTTGATATGACAGTGATTGATTTTAGTGGTTTAGTTGCTTGAATTCGTACAACAGGTTGGTTAGGAATATGAAAACTAACAACCTTACGAAAATAATCAATTTTGACATGATGAGTAGTTAACCAATCAATCCCTAAAATAACATCAAAAACAAGTATCTTTAAAGAGATAAGGTCAACGGGTAATGTGATGGTGCCAACTTGGATCAAACAAGATTTATAAATAGTGGATGTAATGAAAGTTTCTCCTAACGGAGTCTCCACAGATAATTCAAAGTCTAATTTCTCTGGAGTCAAATTTAAACGTTGAGCACAAGCAGGAGAGATAAATGAATGGGTAGCACTGGTATCTAGTAAGGTATAAACTTCGCAAGAATTTATGATTAGCTTATCCGTGATCACCTTGTTTGGGTTCCTCGCATTTTGACTAGTCACGACAAACGCTCTTCCAGGAACCGTTGATTTTGACTTTTTTAGGACAGCCTTTTGAGTCACCATCCCCGCTGAACTTGATTTCGCTACATTACAATCTCGAGCGATATGTCCTTCCTTTCCATAATTATAACATACCTTGAACTGTTGTGGGCAGTTTGGGCTGATATGTCCCTCTTTTACACATTTATAGCATACGTCCGGTGGTCTTTCTCCTCCCTTAGAACCAGTTGTTGCTGGTGCTGACGTCTTCACATTGTCATTGTTGAATCTCCTCTTTTTAAAATCTCCCCCTGACTCGCTTCTTCTATTTTCATGGCCATGATTACCACCAGAGTGGTTACCGCTTTTGTCCGTATTTTTCTTTCTCCGCTAGTTATCGTTGTTCGATATTTATTGTCACCTGAGATGATCCACGGTTGTGGTCCCTCGGTTGAACGTACTAGTTATCTCGCTCTAATAATTGAGCCCTATTGACAACATCTGAATAGAGAGAAAATTTATGAGAAATGAGATATTGACGTATCTTAGGGTTTCAAACCTCTCGAAACATCCGCGTCATACGCTCCTCATTCTCCACCAAATGAGGTGCAAACACGGATAACTCTCGCAAACTTCGCCTCGTCTTTGGGACCGCCATGTTATTTTGTTCTAGTCTAATAAACTCTACCTCCTTCATATAGCCGAATACTTTCGTGAAAGTACTTGTCATTGAGCTTTTTTTAAACGTTTCCCGAGGCATGCTTTGAGTCTTTCTTTGGATGGGTACGCTTCACAGATTCCCACCAGTAATCTGCCTTTTGTACGATGTTCAGAGTTGATAGCACTTGTCTCCCAAGATACAATGACAACATATGTAAGACCCCAACTTATTATAAATAAAATTAAATTTCCTCTATTTATTATTTTGAAATAGTAAGGGTTGATTTGATTAATGTGGTTAGTTATGGGTAAAATGCGTAAATATTTCAAATAAGCAGGTGGTTATAAAATATTTATTGTTGTTGGGGAATATTCGTTTGGTCGTGAAATATTCTTCTTGCTTGGGAATATTAAATATTTTGGCGCTTGACCTTGTGTGGGCCCCATAACGAAAAACGATTGGATGAAGAAAATGACAAGTATAAGTTGTTGTTACCGTTAATACTGTTGAAATATTCGGTGGTTAAAACATAGTAGCACACTGTATTGCACCAATTATTGATTCTTACGTAAGAAGGCACTATTCAATAATTGTTACAGTAATAACTATTCAATATTTTATTGATTCAATAATTGCTATGTTGATATTTTATATTATTGTTGTTTAAATAATTGTCACTACACAGTATCTTCCATTATCAGATCAATAATTCATATTATTTGAATAATATTATTAGATAGCATTATTGGCAATGTCTAGAAAGTTTTGTCTAAGGAGAGGTTTGGTCACCTAATTGCGCCGCCATAAAGGAGAATCCTTATTGGAAAGCCCCTCTTCCTGAGGAACTACCGGTTATCGATATTGTGATTCTGTAATATTATTTGTGAATAATTAATTATCAATTTATATGATAAGGAAAATATTCATTTTATGGGGATATAGATGGAGAAAATTTTTAATGTGACAATTGTTGAAAATTGTTATTTTATCTTTTTCTGATAAAATAATTCATTTAAATATATTATTATATTATAATAATATAATAATGATGATATTTTTACAATGAATATGGGATATATGAATATATGAGGAGGAAGAGTATTTTTATTACTTAAAATATTTAAAACATGTTTTGTGTGTTGTTAGACCCCATTTCTTGACTAAAATTTGATTATAGGCTGTAAAATCGTCCGTATGTGGATTTCGGTCAACTTCTGCTTGAAATTTGGAAAAAATTTCTTCTGCAAAGTTGTAGAGAATTAAATCTCCTATGGAATGGACATAAGATTTGAATTTTTCTGATAAAAGAGATATTTATTATGAATTATTGAAGTTGCGAAGTTCTGGAATAATTAATTTTTGAAGTTTAAAATATTTAATTAAGAAAAACGTTTTTGTTATTTTTGTGGGGTGGATGGCAAATGATTTTGGTCTGGTGTGGTGTGCGTAGGAATATAATTTGAAAATATTAATATTTTATTAAATTTTTCGCTTTGGTGTTCTAAGCATTTTCCTATAAATAGGGTGCTTAGGTTAGAATTAAAAATCACACCGTAAATAAGTTTTTCTCTCTTTTCTCTCTATATTATCGGCGTATTCTTGTGAGTATTTTGATACTTTGAGTGTTGCTATATACGATGCAAGATCCTTCAAAGACTATATCCGATGATTCTAGTCAAATAATTGTCTTTTCGAGGTAAGGGATGTTATTTTTTTTATAAATGATATTATTTCTTTCAATATCATTACGCCGAAATATTAGTAAGATTTTTCTTGTGAAATTCTTGTCTTTTTAGTGTTCTGGTTACTTATTCACGATATACGGCACTATTCACGTATACGACACTATTCACAGAAAAATTAAATTTTCATTTTTTGCCCAAAATATCTATTATGGATACTAGCTTAGATTGTATCCATGTTTTGATCATTCTTGAATTTTACTTCACTATGGTTATTTATGAAGTATTTTTGAACTCGATACATTTTAAAGTACGAATTCTTATTATTTGTTCTTTTGTTTCACTGGATTTGTTTTCTTTAAAATATTTTTCATCATCCTCAGTCCTAAATGATGATATTACTGAATATCTTTGGCCTGTAGTGCAAAGATGGTTGATTTTCTTATAAATATCTTTGGCCCGTAGTGCAAAGATGTACAGGTGTTGAGATGAACATGACAAACTGATGAATATCTTTGGCCCGTAGTGCAAAGATGAATATTTGATTCAAGATGTATATTGATTGATGTTATAGGGATTAAATATTGATGGTAAACTTTTAAATTCATAGAAGAAAGTAGATTTCATTCTCTACGTAACTCTTCTAATGAATTATTATTTCCGCTGCGAATATTGATTTAAAACTTGTTGTCATTGTATTCTATCGATTTTTTTTCCTGTTGAGGACTAACGATAATTTTTTCTATGTTATCTTAGTCATAATATTCTTTACTGGGCTAGTTGAGCTCACCCTTTTTCTTTTTGTTCCATTTTTCTTCTCAGGAGGCGAGAATGTAGCAAGTACTAGTCGGGGTATGGAATGAAGGTTCTAGACAGTCGTTTTAGTAGTCCTCACTATTTTGTAAAATAGTGTATCAATAATTATAATGAGGACTTATTTGAGTGTTGATATTGTCTAGAAGACAATATTTGTTTTTAAACTCACAGTTTATGTGTTGTCGTATTTTGCACGACAATTGTATTAATAAAGTTGTAGTTGTTTACGTACATCATGTATTTGGCTTATTTCGTAAAGGGTGTCAGTATACCTATTTTGGGGGCGTCACAACATATAATATAGTAGCACTACAAATAGTATATTCAACGAACCAAAATAAATGTTATGACTCGCTCTCAAAAAATAACTATGGAAAATTGATGAACAAATGAAGACTTGAATGCTCTATAATGCTTGAATGTTTGTGAATTGGAAGAATTCGAATGGCAACCCCTCTATCTATTTATAGTAGGGCTTAGTGACTAATCAAAAGGGACACAACACCTTAAAAATGTATTGTTTAGCCAAAACGATGTAGTTTTAAGCCTTAATAGAAATGGTGCGTTCGTTCGGGCCACAAAATGACGTAGTTTTAAGCTCGGCAGAACAAAAACAACGTAGTTTAGGCTTATCAGAAAAAGTTGTGTCCACGCTTCCCAGAATGACACACTATTGATAATAAATAACATTTATCAAAAATGACATAGTTTTGATAATAAAACTAAAGTTAAATAAACAAAATTTGAATAAAATTTTTCCAAAAAATTATATACAAGAACCCAGACCTACGAGCTAGGCCTACCGACCGGTAGGAGTGATCATTCAGTTATAACCGAACCGAATAGGTTATTCAGTTATAACCAAAAACCGAAATAATTGTAATTTCAATATCCAAAAAAATAACCGAATTTTGTAAATAACCAAATTACCGAATACCAAATTACCGAATTTATAATTCAGTAATTCAGTTAATAACCGAACTTACTCAGTCAATTTGTAGAACACTTGGTGGGCAGTTTAAAATCCTCAAAGTTTAAAATACGTTTAGCAAGAAGATGGATCCCAAATGAGAATGCAATCAATCCACAAGAAACAATAATACCCAATAGAAATCTAAAGCAAAAAAACTCAATTTCAATTTAGAATATGCAAGCATGGCCAAAGCAGTGAAAAGGAGATAGCTCCTTCTTAAGAATCAACAAATTCCAACTTTAGGCAAGCTGCATATGGCGCTAAAAATATAAAGCAAGGCTCACAAGAATCGCTTTCTACGACCTAAAGTCAATTTTTTTAAAAAAAACACCAGATGCGGCTTCTGTTATTTCACTCCATATCAAATTCAAAAAACGCAGAGCTAAACTCCCCTGTTCTAGCCAATATTCCACTCCTATACAACAACTGACCCATTCACCCCAATCCTAGCCCCAATCCACATCCAAATTGGATTCTACCCTCTCTCTCTCCCCTATATAAACCCTAGCTTCATCTCTCCTTCAGTTCAATTTCCATATTCAGAGTAGAGGCAAATCAGATATTGTGATTGCATATCTCTTTGTGACAAAAAGGTTAAGAAGAGTGATTGATGTTAACCCTTGATTCTGCAGATGAGTGATTCTTTGTTGAGTGAAGAAGATGAGGTGATGACTGATAAGGTAACGAGTGAAGTCGTGAAGGGCTGACCTAAAGAGGTCCAAGAGGAATCAAAACCCTGAATAAGGGAAAATGGCTTACCGAAGGCGATGAAGCGAATGAGGAGTGAGAGAAAGTGACGGTTGATAAGTGACTTAATTTTAGATCAGAAAACTCTTTATTTTGAGATAAGTATAACTCTTTATTCGGTTATTCGGTTTAACCGAATAACCCAAAAATGAAACCCGTACAAACTAACCGAAAACCGTAAAAAAATTTGGGTATAACCGAAATATTAAAAATAACCGAATTTTCAAAAAAAATCGGTTAAATTATTTCGGTTCGATTCGATAATTCGGTTATAACCATTTTTTGCTCAGTCCTATTGACCGGTCGGCAGCGCGCGTGTGAGTTCAAACAAGGCCTAGGTTAGGTCATATTCCTTCCACAAAAATGGGGAGCCCCTTGAGGCCCAAACCCAAGAGCAACTTTCTTGTATATAAACACATTAAAATTTTAGTTCTTAACCGATGTGGGACTTAGCTTTCCACATCTATTTATTATCATTTCCAATGGTGATATTTGAGAGTTAATACCTCATTCATTACTCCATGGATTTGAGCTTTCAAATACTTAATTTAATATATTCATGGAGTGGAGCACATTGATATGAGGATTCACTTTAAATAATTAATGAAATCTATTTTAATTTTGGCTCAAATTATAACATTATTATGACATAATTACCCCCACCCATGATAAACGACTCATAGTGATGAAGGTATTTATAATACCCACAATTAATAATAGTCATAATATTAAAATAAATAATTTTATTAAAATTACTCCAACAACAAATATAAAAAAGCATATCCTTCGGTAAGATTTACTATTACAAAACCCAACAAACACCACTAATTACAACCGATAAAGAAAGTTGATGAAAGTCGTAATTTATGTTACAAATATCATACAATATGGGAGCACATTTCGGGTTAACATCAACTTTCAATATATATATATATATATATATATATATTCCCAACATACCTATTTAAACCCCCCCTTATTTCTTCTCTGTCCTCACACTCTTATTAGCCAAAACAAAAACCCCCCTCTCGACACAATAGAAATCAACCATCTCTCTCTTTCTCGTCGATTCACTGTGAGAACTCTTCCTATCTCGAAAAATTCTTTCGTGCCTGTAAGAGTTTCTGAATTCTTCTGTGCCCTTAAGCCATCTCTTGATCCGTTGATTCATTGCAAGGTAAAAAAATTTAAATTGGGTTTTTGGATTTTCTTGCTATAGCAATCCATTAGAAGAGTCAAGTAGAACACGATGTCTACTATCTTCTATGATTTAAAAGTTCATCATCAATATTTTATCCCTGTAACACCAATTAATAAATATTTCAAATCAAAAAATTATCTATGGACTACGGGCCAAAAATAATCGTTTGTATCACCAGTGGTCATGATCATGTCAAACACCTGTCCATCTATGCACTACGGGTCAAAGAGAACTTTCACCACAAACCTTTATCTGTAACATCAAAGGTCATGAATATACCAATACATAATTCCTGGTCATAATCATACCAATCAACAGTCCATCTTTGCACTACGAGCCAAAGATAACTTTCAGAACAATATAAGTACGAGGATGATGACAATGATATAAAGAATCAATCAAGTGAGATCAAGGATAAATTACCAAAAGTAAGGGGTGTTATTCTTTCTTATTCATGAAGAGAACTGTTGTTATTCCATTGCTTATTATTCTGTTGGAATAACCTGTATACGTGGTTTACCCTATACTTGGTGACATTCTTCTATTATTCATTGGAACATCCCATGTCGTGTGTTTTTTACGGACTGGTTAAAATCTTTATTATTATTCTATTGGAACATCCATCTGTGTGTTTTACACCGGGACACTGGTTAATCTTTATTATTATTACATTGGAACATCACGTACTATGCATTTTACGCCGGACTGGTTCCATTCTTTATTATTCTGTTGGAATATCTTATGCATGCATTTTACTGGCGGGACTGGTTCCGTTATTTATTATTACATTGGAATAACTTTGCGCATGCGGTCTATCGCATGCATGGTGATTTCTTTTGTTATTCCATTCTTTATTATACCCAGTTGGTTAAAACTTTGACTTCTATACTCCATGAAATTAGTGGAATATCCTTGATATTTGCGCTTCATCCAGTATCCTTTCATGAAAATATTCTTCTCATTATTCTTGAATTTTACTCTACAAAGCAGTATCATGTTGACAGTTTGGATGTTATTGGTTCCTAGATAAATTAATTCTTGAACTTGTTTTATTGAATTCTTATATCATTGTCATCATCCTCATGTTTATATTATGTTGAAAGTCATCTCATGGGTTGTGTAGTGCATAGATGGACTTGGTATGATTATGACCGAGAGACTATTCTAATTGTAATCATTAATAGTAATGTTACAAATGATGTGGTAAAAATCCTCGGTGGCCCGTAGTGAGTTGATGGATGGATGTTGTTGGCATGATCATGATCATTAATGAATACACAAATATTCTTGGCCCAGTAGTGCATGAATAATTGTGGTCGTGATACTAAAGAATATCCTGGTAGTAGTGCGGGGGTGATTCGATGATGTGGAATATTTATTAAAGTCGAGTCTCAACTATAACAATGATGAAAAACCTTTTAAATCATAAAAGATAGTAGATTTTATTTTCTACGTGACTCTTTTAATGGATTCTTTGGTTCATTGTAGTTAAACTTGATGTTCATTATATTTTATCGGTTTAACATTTGTTTGTAGGCTAATGATAATTTATTACGCATTATCTTAGTCATAATATTTCTTCTTGAGCTAGTTGAGCTCACCCTTTCTTTCACCTTTGTTCTCTTCGTGAAATGAGAAATATAGCCGGGACGAGTCGGGGAGCGGAGTAATGGTCCAGAGGATAGCATTAGTAGTCCTCACTATTCTGTGAAATAGTGTGATAATAATTGTAATGAGGACTCCTTTTGAGTTTGTATAATCTCTAGTAGACAATATTTATATTCAAACTCACAGTTTATGTCGTATTGTACACGACAGTTAGATTAGTAAGTTGTATTTAAATTCTGTACCATGTATCTGACTACCCAAGATGGGTGATGTATACCTAATTTTGGGGGCGTCACATTTAGTGTCGGGGTTACTATTCACGTATACGGCAATATTCACGAATACGACACTATTCACAAAAAAATTAAATTTCTATTTTTTGCCCAAAATATCTATTATGGATACTAGCTTTGATTGTATCCATGTTTTGATCATTCTTGAATTTTACTTCACTATGGTTATTTATGAAGTATTTTTGAATTTGGACTGTTTAAAGTACGAATTCTTATTATTTATTCTTTTGTTTCCTTTGGATTCGTTTTTTTTAAAATATTTTCATCATCCTCACCCTAAATGATGATATTATTGAATATCTTTGGCTTTGTAGTGCAAAGATGGTTGATTTTCTTATGAATATCTTTGGCCCGTAATGCAAAGATGTACAGGTGTTAAGATGAACATGACCAACTGATGAATATCTTTGGCCTGTAGTGCAAAGATGAATATTTGATTCAAGATGTATATTCATTGATGTTACAGGGATAAAATATTGATGATAAACTTTTAAATTCATAGAAGAAAGTAGATTTCATTCTCTACGTAACTCTTTTAATGAATTATTATTTCCGCTGCGAATATTGATTTAAAACTTGTTGTCTATTGTATTCTATCAGATTTTTCCCTATTGAGGACTAACGATAATTTATTCTATGTTATCTTAGTCATAATATTCTTTACTGGGCTAATTAAGCTCACCCTTTTCCTTTTTTGTTCTATTTTTTTTCTCAGGAGGCGAGAATGTAGCAAGTACTAGTCGGGGTATGGAATGAAGGTTCTAGAAAGTCGTTTTAGCAATCCTCACTATTTTGTAAAATAGTGTATCAATAATTGTAATGAGGATTTATTTGAGTGTTGATATTATCTAGAAGACAATATTTATTTTTAAACTCACAGTTTATGTGTTGTCGTATTTTGCACGACAATTGTATGAATAAAGTTGTAGTTATTTCTGTACCATGTATTTGGCGACTCAGAATTGGTGTTATATACCTATTTTGGGGGCGTCACACATAATTGTCTTAAGGACATAGTACCAAGTACTAGTCTTGACAAATCTTCTTCTACAGTTTGTTTTATTTGAGATAAGTGATATATATATATATATATATATATATATATATATATATATATATATATATATATATATATTAGATATTAGCCCATTTGTTTGAGTTTTTGATGACTTATAGCTTTT